>ML838331.1:0-16682 GCA_009831015.1 Picea engelmannii | reverse complement strand
TATTTAAATTTAACAATTTAAAAAAAAAAAAAACAAATTAACTATTTAAACAATTAAAATGTAAACTTTATAATAATTTTAAAAGAATAATTAAGTAATAAATATATATATATATATATATATATATATAATAAATTAAAACACTTAAAATTAAAAAATTAAAATAAAATAAAATAAATCAAATCGAGCACGCATGAAGCCCACGTGCCTCTCCCCCTGAGCTCTCATCCCTAAAACCCTACATGTACTCTCTAACAAACCCTAAACTATCCTCAACCCTAGCGCTCCCTCACTGTCGCCTCTCCACTCTGCTCTCTCCTTCTCGGCAGGCTTGATGCTCGGCTTTGAGCGCTGGTGCTTGGGTTCTATATTGTTTGTTGTTGCAGGTGCACTGTCGATTAGTAGAATTTTGTAGATAGATGAGGAGTTGTGTGAAAAGTAAGGTCTTGTGTGCTTGACGTTGAGCTTTGTGTGTTGTTGATGTTTGATCTTGTGTTTTTTTTGCGGGTTCCATGGCTTTGGAGAAGGAGCTAAGCCTCCGCACAACCCGCCACACAATACGAAAGTCATGCAACAAGGTGGGTGATGGTTGAGGGGAGGAATAGATGTTGGATTTTGTCTCAAATTCGATGGAGGGCGTATATATTTGGGGCTTTCTAGCTATCATAGGGCCTTTCCCTTCTCACACCACGCCTCTGGTTCAGGTTATCATTGAGCCTGGGTCGATAACAGTGATTGTCTCCTCTCCAGTTTGGTGCGAATCGACCGAGTGTTGCGTTGAATCATACGGCAGGCCCTCTTCTCGCGTGAGTACTTCTAGGTTTTTTTTGGAGAAATTGAAATATGGATGCCTGAGACCTGCATTTTACACATTTGATGTATTCTAGATTTGAGTGTGAAATCTGACACAGATTAATTGACTGGTCCATGTAGATATCAGTTTTTTTTTTATAGGTAATAATAAAAAAAAATTGTGTGTGTAGTGCGGCTCCTCTGTCATGGCTGGGCACAGATGAGACATGGAATGGTATCGGGCTTGGCGATGGGCTTATATTGAATGTGGACTCGGAATTTGTTTATGTTTAGGGGTCAGCGCAGTTTAGTTTTGATATGGGTTGAAGCTGGAAACATTATTGGGTAGGGGTGTATGACAGTGAGAGTACTGGCACTACGAGGTGCGCATGTAATCATTGGTGTGTTGTGCAATGCAAAATCCCCCCATGGGCTCCTCCTCCATGTGGATTGGCACTGGGATTTGTGCATCGAATAACCTGGCGCTCGTTTTTTTTTTTGCTTGGGCCGGAAAGTGTTTGGTTCGGGAAGGATTCCTCTAGAAAGAAAAGCAACACCACCAGTAGCAGAAGATACCATAGCTCTTCTGAGACGCCCTCTAAGTCAGAGAGAAAAGATGGAGATGAGTCCCCTAACAAGAAAATAAAGTCCAGAAAGATCACCGATGAAGAAATAAATTAGTATCTCGGGAAAAAAAAGCTCAGAAAAAGGCGGCAAAAGTTGCAAAGAAGCTGAAGACCCAGACAGTCTTGGGCTATTCGAACGATTCTAATCCTTTTGGAGACTCCAACTTGAATGAGAAGTGAGTTCTATTGTCATTTTATGAAATTCTAAGCTTGAATTTTATGCATATAAATAGATTGATGGGGTTTTTCTTTGGAATGCACTCTGGTTGAATTTATAGTATGGCCAGGTCAATTCAGTGTTGATTACAGGAAGATTAAAAAAAACTGGCAAGGAAAACCTTTTTTTTTGGGTTATATATATATATCCTTTTTTTGAACTGCGTTTTGGTGAATTTATAGTATGGTTAATTCGGTGTTGAACTAATTCTCTGGGAGAGATCATCCAGTAAGATCATGTATATATATAGAGGGAGAGATAGATTGTTGGGCATTTTTTTTAAACATGTGTTTTGGTTGAATTTAACTAGGAGAGAACATTCAGTACAATCAAAGTTTTTCACAGAGCCAGGGCTTTCAAAACATTCTGAGTTATAGCAAATCCCACAAGTTCTTGTTTTCACAACCACAAGCATTTGCATTTGCTTGTGCGCATAGATCACTTTTTTTTTTCTTTATTTAGGAAGCATTATGTATATATATATATACTAAAAAACAATTGTGTGATTGGCTTGCAGGTTAGTTGGAGCTGGAGCTTGGAGCTCAGATTTATACCTAATTAAAGGGTTTCAAGGTTGTTTAAATTTCTGGGTGAGTATAGTTCCATTCCTAAGTTGGGTAGGTGGGTTGGTAGGCCCTTAAGGCTCCAGTGCTTCAAACATGCACTATGATACCATGTGTAAGGACCAAAAATTAATTAAGCCTAGTAAAATTCATAATTTAAACATTAAGATTATTCAGCATAAGCAATAAGTAATTTCTTTCATTCATATAAGTAGCATAAATTAAATTTACGAACAACATGCTAATAATTTACATAATCATCACATAACTCAACAAATTCAGAAATAAAAATACCTCTGCCTGATGCTACTTCTCGATGATCTGGTTGTCCTCTCTATTGTTTTGCCCAGCTTGATGCACTGACCAAACCCTTCCCAAAACCAACTAACCACCCAGCCAGCTAGGAGCAGCCTATCCGACTTCCTAGCTCCATGATACCGAAAGGAATCCTGGCCCCCGAGCCCAAAACTCCCAGCAACCTGCTGCCCCTTGCAATGGTTCACCAAAACTCCAAAACCAAACTCCTTAAAACCAGAAAATATCCAACATAAATACAGACCTCCTCTCCAATCATGCTCCTCCCCCAAATTTTCATAATCCTCTCCCGTAGGACTCTTCCCCGTCATATCTCCCCCCATTCACCGACTCCCTATCCTCCATTAATTACCTTATACTCCCCTTTATTACCTTATCCCATTCCTTTATTACCTTATCCTTCCACCCCATTCTTCTTTCCCCCCCTGCATACGTAAAGTCTTATAAAAATAATTTAAAATTTATGAAGCTCTTAATTCATTACCCTAACCTTTAATAAGTTAATTAATTAATTAATATTATTAATTAATTAATATTATTAATAAATAATCATTGTTTAACTAAAATATATTAGGACAGTTAATTAAATAATTAACTATTCTTGATAAACCCTATGCAACTATTTAACCAAGGTTGTTACAGTTGATCATATTCTACCTTGATATCCTTCAATGTCTACTTCATCTAGAGAACTTGTGTTCAACATTTTGCTACTGTAATATATTCAGCTTTTGTTGTGGATAGAGAGATTGAAGTTTTATTCTTTCTTAACCATGATAATAGATAGTTTCCTAAAAATAATTCTCCTCCTAATCTAGGTGGATATCGATGGCCACCCACCTTTTCCAACTGGCTCAAAACAGTTTTCTGACAATTTTGGTAATTTACTATTTTTAGTAGTTTTTAACTTCTAGGGCCATTTTGAGGGCCTAAATGAAGGTTTTTTGGGATTGAGATTCTCAATACCTTTCCAATGAGCTATCGTGTGCCCCAAACGGAGATCGTATGCCAAAGTTACGACCCTGGGACGTTGATACACCAAACTACCCAAAACAGGGTCCACAAAATTGTTGGTTTTTCATCTTACGGGGTTAGGGTTTTGGATTTTCTTTATGATAAAAAGGCATTTGGAACCTCATTGTAAAATTATCTTCTTGTGAATGTGATTAGCGGACACATCTCTTCTCAGAAATAAGATGCCACCATTCTAGTGAGTCTTTCACTCTGTATTTTTATAGTCTTTGTACATTTTCGTTCATTAATAGAAAATTGTATATTATTGTATCTTTGTGTTTATGGTTGCATATCTGATACATTTTTGTTATATTATTGGATATCTAAGATATCTATGTACATTGCTTTATTATATCTACGCTCTCATTTCATGTCGAAAATAATCTGGATCAATGGTATCAGAGCAGGTTGCTCTTGATCGTTTTTTTTTTCAGTGCATGTCCTCGACAAGGTCCGAGTATAGAAAGTTAGGTCTCGAGCTTGTCTCTCTTGAAGACAATCGCTCTCACACGCCCAAGAAACCCTCCATGGCAGAAGAAAAGAAAAACGACGGAGCAGACGATTCTATCAATTTGTTGCTTGAGCAAGCTCTCACGCGACAGAGGGACGAAATGATGGAGAATTTTTCCCACATCCTTCAATGCTTTTCGATAAAAACAGACACGTCTTCATCAAGTTTCCACTTTGGAAGTACCTCTCCTTTCAAGGTACAAGTTAATTTTGATATTCTCATATTTGAAGGACAGATAGATGCAGATGCCTTGGAAAAATGGTTAAATCTACTAGAAGGTTATGTCTCGGTTCATAATTTTTTCGACAAGGAAAAAATCACCTTTTCACTCCTTAAGGCTCTCCCCCATGTCAAACATTGGTTGGAAACTTACTGCGAGAAAATCTCCACAGAGGAGTCTGGAATATATGGGTTCGAGCCCACTTGGGATTTTTTTGTGGATGCGGTAAAGGAACAGTATTACCTTGTTGGCAACTATGAGGACCAATACATGAGATGGACCAAACTGCGGCAAGAGAGGGGCCAAGAAATTCTAGATTTCACCAATACCTTCCATACCTTGCGCACCAAGATGGGTATCAAAAACTCCGAATGACATTTGGTTCTGAAATACCGTGGGGCTCTACACAGATACATCCAAACTGAAATGGATTTTCTAGACATCTCATCACTCGATGTTGCTTATCGATACGTTGTTAAAATGAAGCAGAAATTTAAGCACCAGAACAAACAAAAGTTTGGGTCTACAAATCTACAACAACCAAAGTATGATAAAGATGGCCCTAACAAACAGTCTCTCGAAAACCAGTCCAAGCCACAGGAAAATAAGGGTCATGAGAAGACAAATAAGGACACCGAAAAATGGTGCAATTTCCATAAAATCCCTTGGCACAACATCGATGAATGTCGCTAAAAATAGTCATTGGTGGTTGATATCAAAGAAAAGGATCTGAACCCTGATTCAGAATATGATTATGAAAATATTGGTAAAATACAAATCATCAACATAGACCCCACTTCTATTGTCGCGACCACAATAATTCAACCCAGAAGAACCAACAGATCTTGAAGAAGGAGAGAGCCTTTTTCATTCATAGATGTGGGTGAAGGGGACCCCACTGCATTTTATTGTTGATAGTGGAAGCCAAAAGAACCTCATATTAGCAGAAGTCATCAAACAGTTGGGATTTTCGACAACACCACACCYGTAGMCATACAACATCGGGTGGCTTCACCARGGACCAAATCTTTGTGTCARCTAGCAATGTTTATTGTCATACGACATCCAACCCTTCAAGGATGAGGTATTATGTGATGTTTCCCCACTGGATGTCTGTGATGTTTTCTTGGGCCAACCATATATGTGGAAGCCCCATGTTGTTTATGAGTCTCAACCCTACAATTTCATTGTTTCTCTGGGGGGTCATCTCTACAGAATACCAGAGGTAGTTCCGACTATTTGTCCACCTAAACAATGTCGCAAGGTAGTATCTCATACTACAAAATTTAGCTTCTTCACAATATGTTCGAAAGGTGAATAAAAGGATATTACAACCACTACAACCTCGACCCAAGAACCTTCTATACAATAGAAGCAGGTCAACAAGATTGCAAAAAAGTGTAAAGATTCCTTGTGCACACATGCATATCATGTATCCATACTGGTTAAAAAGGTCCAACCCTTCCAGCCATAGGTTCATGACAACCTTCAACAAGTTAAGCAACGCAACTTCTCCAACAAGGCAAGCAACTCATCAAGATGCAGATTCAGCAAATGTTTTTCCCTCTCCCCCGGGCACTCAACGTAATGGAGAAAATTTCTTCCTAAGGAGGGAGGATTGATCCAGGTGGATATCGGTGGCCACCCACCTTTTCCAACTCACTCAAAACAGTTTTCTGGCAATTTTGGTAATTTAATATTTTTAGCAGTTTTTAACTTTCATGGACATTTTGAGGGCCTAAATGAGGTTTTTTGGGATCGAGTTTCTCAATACCTTTAAAACGAGATATTTTTCTCCCCAAACAAAGATCGTATGCCAATGTTACGCCCCTGGGAAGTTGATACACCAAACTACCCAAAACAGGGTCCACAAAATTGTTGGCTTTTCATCTTCTGGGGTTAGGGTTTTGGATTTTCTTTATGATAAAAAGTCCTTTGGATCCTCATTGAAAAATCATCTTCTTGTGAATGCGAGTAGCGAACACATCTCTTCTCATAGATAAGCTACCACCATTCTAGCGATTCTTTCACTCTATATTTTTACAGTCTTTGTACATTTTCGCTCATTAATTGAAAATTGTGTATTATTGTATCTCTGTGTTTATGGTTTCATCTCTGATACATTTATTTTATATTATTGGATATCTGAGATATCTTTGTACATTTCTTTATTATATCTCTGCTCTCATTTCATGTCAAAAATAATCTGGATCACCTCCACTAGTACTTTTCTTGTCATCAATACTTCTTGCCTGATTTGCATCTGTATATGTTGTTAGAGTGAAGTCCTTACTTAATGAATACCACAAGCCAAAGTCCAATGTGCCTTTCAAATACTTGAATATTATTTGTATTGCTTGCACATGTGTCTCCTTTGGTTCAGATTGAAATCTTGCAACCAATCATATTGCTTTCATGATGTCTAACCTTGATGTTATCACATATAATAGGTTGTCAATCATTGACCTATATAGTGTTTTATTTGCTTCTGGATATTCATCATCTTTGCTTAACTTACATCCTGTGATCATGGGTGTACTAATAGGTGCACATTATTCCATTCCAAATTTATTCAACATTTCCTTGATATATTTGGTATGATAAATGAATATGCCTTTGCTAGATTGAGAAAACTGCAACCCTATAAAGAATGACAATTCTCCAAGCAAGGACATCTCAAACATTTGGTGCATTTCTTGTACAAAACTTTGTCTCATTCTATCAACATTACATCCAAATATGATATCATCCACATAAACCACAATGATTAACATATATTCATTGTCTATTTTTATATAAAGATTGTTATCTATAGCTCCTCTTTTGAAACCTTGTTGTCGCAGGAAATTTCCATAGGAGCTTTCTTTAGTCCATAGCATGCCTTCTTTAGTCTGCATACGTAATATTTGTTGTCTGGAAATTGAAATCCTTATGGTTGCTCAATATATACTTCTTCTTCTAGATTTCCATTTAGAAAGGCCAACTTGACATCCATTTGATAAACTTTGAAGTTCTTGAAACACGAAAATGCCAAAATATTTTGATTACTTCTAACATTGCAATTGGAGCAAAGGTATCTTCAAATTCAATACCCTCAACTTGAGCATACCCTTTACAGACCAATGTTTTTTTATTCCTTACTACTTTTCCATCTTCATTTAATTTTTTTCTGAAGACCCATTTGGTGCCAATAACATTCTTGTCTTTTGGTCTGGGCCCAAGTTCCCATGTCTCATTCTTCTCATTCTGATTTAGTTCTTCTTCCATAGCATTAACTCAATGATTATCTTCACTAGCTTGTGTGAAATTCTTGGGCTCTATTTTAGATAGCAAACAAAAGTTCAATCTTCTTCTAGTTTGAACTCCTGCATCTATATTACAAAGAATTTGACTTTCTGGATGATTCTTTTAGACAATTTTGGACAGTCTTTGGATATTGGCATTCTATTTCTTCTTATTCTTTCATTTCTTCTTCTTTACAGATTGTCTCCTTCAAATATTCATTTGTTTGTGACTTTTATTTGTGAGGTATGGCTTCATCCTCTCTTACATCAATATTATCTACAACCTTGCATAGTATTTTGTTGTATCATTTGTAGGCCTTGCTTCCAAATGCATAGCCAAGAAAGATACCTTCATCTGTTTTGGAATAAAACTTGCCTAAATTATCTTCATTTCTCCTTATATAGCACTTGCTCCAAAAAAAATTGAAGTGTTGACTGTAATCGGTCTTCCTTTCCATAATTCATAAGTTGTCTCATTGTTGTTTACTTTAATTTGTGCTCTATTCAATATGTATATTGTTGTGTTGATTGCATCTCTCCAAAAGGTGTCTAGTAGTTTGGGTTCATTCAACATTGTTCTAGACATTTCTTATGCAGTTATGTTCTTCCTTTCTACAACTCCATTTTGTTGTGGAGTCCTTGTTTCTTAAAAATGTCTCTTGATTCCATGATTCTCACAGAATTCATCAAATTCAAAGGATGTAAGCTCGCCTCCTTTATATGATCTAAAGAATTTGATTTTTAAATCAGTCTGATTTTCAACTAGGGATTTGAAATATTTAAACTTCTCAAATGCTTCAGAGTTTTCTTTCAGAATTGTAACCCCTGTCATTCTTGTGTAATCATTAATAAGCAACATAAAATAACTCTCATCTTTTAAATTTTGTGTTATTTTTTACCTGTAGAGGTCTATGTGTACAAGTTCCAATGGTTTTGATGTTGAGTACTCCTTTGTTTTGAAACAAACTCTCATTTTCTTCCCTTGCTGAAATGGATTGCAAACAGTGTCTGTTGGTTTTGAGATCCTTGGAATATCTCTTACTTCTTGTTTCTTTCTGAGTTTTACTAGATTGTCAAAAATTATATGACCCATACTTCTATTCCATAACCAACTTTCATCTACTTGTACCATACAACATTTTTCTCCTTTGACTTCATTGAGAATGTATACATTGCTTGGGGTTCTTCTTTCATTTTCCACTCATCTTCCTAAACTTGCTTTCCTTATCTCACACCCTTTTGAGTGAAATGTGAGGTTGTAACCTTAATCGAACATTTTAATGACACTTAGAAGGTTGTGTTTTAACCTTTTAACATACAATACATTATGTGTTTTAGTATTTCCATTATCTAGACTAGCGGTACCTTTTCCAACTATCCTTGCAAAAGAATTATCTCCAAAGGTAATACTACCTCCATATTCTTCCTTTAGGATGAGCAATTTGTTTTTATCCCTTGTCATATGTTTTTAACATCCACTATCAATGTACCATTGGATTCCTTTGTCTTGAGCACACACTGCAAGTCTACATTCTTCCTTCTTTGGTTCCTCTTGCTTTCTTTTCCACACCTTTGTATATTCTTCTCTATGCTTGGTAAGAACATATTCTTCCTTGTTTTGTTTATGAGACTTTATCATGTTGGTTCTATGGTCACATGTTATGTTCCCATAGTTATTTCATTTATAACATTCAATGTCATAATAAAATAATGGAGAAATGAATTGTAGTTTCTATAAACAAACCCATGAGAATTTATGGTTTTGTTTCTTGCATAATCATTCTTTGAGGCCTTGTAAGAACATATATTTCTATATTTCACATGATCACTTCTTGCATAAGCTCTAAAATCTATTGTTTTATGACCAAAATTATTGTAAGAAAAAAAATAATCAAGAAAGGGATTTTGATACTGTGTTGTGAAAGGCCTTCTTGGTGGAACAATTCTTCCGAACTCATTCTTGTCAGAAGAATCAGGTTTATGTTAGTTCTCATTATCTTTTCTTTTGTTTTTTTCATTGTTGATGGATCCTTTGCGAACATTGGCATAGGCGAGACCTGTCTTGATGAATGGTGGCCTTTGAAAATTGGAATATTACCTAGGACTCCAGTACTCTTTCCAAATTTCAGGCTTATGTTCAACTGATCGATTTCTTTCTCCAGTTCCTTTATTAAGGAAACTATTTCATCTTATAGCTTCTCACAATTTTCTTCCTTTTATTTCATTTGTCTTCTCACCACTTCTACCATTTTTGCCTCTTCTAGTTGAGTTTTCAAGATGATAATTGTATTCTTTGTTTCTTCAATATCTTGATCTTTCTTTTCATTATTCTGCAATTTCTTTTTCTTCTTTCTATTCTTTCCTCTGAGTCTGTCTATTTATTCTAAGGCACTAATGAGTTCTTCTTCAAGATTCACTTCTCCATCAATGTCTTCTTCTTTTGAAATTGATTTTTATTTCTAATTCTCTTATTTTTCTTTATTGGTAATCTTTGTATCCATGGCTATGAAGATGAATTCTTCTTTGTCAATATCAAAAACATAACCATCACTTTCTTCAGACGAGTTATTGTCCTCTCTAGAGTAGAAACTCGTATTCTTAGTATATTTTCCTCTTTTGTATCTATAATGTTTGATTTTATTGTTATGTTCTTATTTATCATTATTATCCTCATCATCATTATCTTACCTTTTGCCTATAAACACTTAGGAAAAAAATGTACTACTCTACCACAATTAAAAGATTTGAAGGGTAGCTTACCTTTGTATTTTCCAAATCCCCTTTTTAGCTTTCTCACAAATTGTGCTTCTTATGTATCTGATTCATGGCTCGAAAAATCACAACATTTGTGTCCTTTTGTCCTTTTTTATGCTTTGAAAGTTGTTTCCTTTCATGATGGCTTTTCTTTATCTGTCCTCATCTCATATGCAATGAGAATCCCACAAATATCATCCATTGTTAGTTTCTCTAGATCCTTCATTTCTTCAATGGTAGATACCTTGGAATAAAATATTAAGGGGAGATACCTTAGCACTTTTTTCACAATCATTTGTTCTCCAACCTTCTCACCAAGTCCTCTAATGGTGTTGACAATTTCATCCACTCAAAGGAAATAGGTTGTAACATTTCTTCTTCTTTCATTTTCAAACTCTTGAATTATCTTCTATGAGTTTGGATCTTTTCCTTTTTCACCTTGTCATCACCTTCATAAGTGTTTTGAAGTTTTTCCAACATATAGTTTTCTTATACACAATGCATCACCTTGAAAAATTTTGATTCTAATAGACCACTCAAGATAACATTCATGGATTTTGCATTACGTTCACTAGTCTTCTACCCGACGCTATCTATTGGTGGAGTATTTGGGGTTGTATACCCAATCACGACTAATTTCCAAATATAAAACCCAAGATCCATTAGATAGTTTTTCACCCTAATGCTCCAGAATGAATAGTTTGTTTCATCGAACAATTGATCCTTGTTTGTGGAAAACCTTCTTGACAAGCCAAGTGTGCTTCCGAGATCTACCTTCCAACTATTAGACTATTTCTGAAAGAACCCGCTCTGATACCAATTGTTGAACTTATGATTAAACTAAGAGGGGGAGGAGTGAATTAGTATAAGATATTTTTTACTTTATTTAACCATTCATAAATCAATCATTATATCAGAAACAATAATCACATAAAAATTCAAATCACAATGCACATAGCTTAACATGGAAACCCTTGCTGGAGCAAACCACAAAAACTTGTTTTTATAAATTTTTGTAGGCACCAACCTATTGTTACAAAGATTGTAGGAACCAACCTACTGTTACAAGGATTGTAGGCACCAACCTACTGGAGACACCAATCTCCTTAGTTGAGAACCAACTTGAGAAGATGTAGGCACCAACAATCTGGAGACACCAATCTCCTCAACTGAGAATCAAATCAATAAGATATGTGTAGACACCAATCCAATATCTTCATATAGAGAGTACCTTTGACTTCACTTGCATGCTTCATTCCACAGACAATCCTTCAAACCCTATAAATCCTCATGGAATCAGTCTCATAATGTAATCATTGACGACAACATCCAATCATGATAATATCCATTGGCGACAGCATCCATTAACCTCATACCAGTGCACACAACAACATCACAACCTTATGACAACATTACAACCTCATAACATACCTTGAGAATAGGAAATACCAAATGAAAGTCTCTTAGATTTCTCTTGCACACCTCTAGATCCCAAAGAGACACCCCAACACCTTTAGAAAACCTCATATTTGATCTCTCTTTCTTGGTTGCTATAAAAATTTGAAAATCTATCCTATAGTTATAGTAATTTTGTCCCCACTTTCTAGGCCAACTTTAATATTTTGGTCGGGTAGTTGGACGGAAAAACCCATATCTCCTCATTCTCAGGGAGTTAGAAGGAATGCCATATATAGTTGGAAAGGTATCAGAATAAGATTTCCAACCATATAACTTGTGCTCCCATTTGAGCTAGGTATGTAGGGTAAAAATTCCTTTAAATAAAATTCATCCAAACTAACCATCAAAAATCCAAAAGTAATACTTTCAACAATCTCCATCTTGCAATCTTTGTCTTGGACATGTCTAGACTTGTAATATTTATCTTGGACATCTTGTAGGCTTGTAATATTTATCTTGGAAATATTTTAGGATCCCCCTATATTTGACATCATTGACAACAATATTTCCAACATAGGGGTGTGTTGAAGAATAAAATATGGGACTTTAGGTGATTGATTGAGCCTGAAGCTTCCATGAAGTCATCAAGAAATTTTTCAAGATCTCTTGCTTCCCTGGTAGAGGGGACCCCCATCAAAATGGTGTCATAAACAAATTGGTTGTCGTTCAAGGGACTAAAAAATTGATGGAGAGACATGCCTTGGAGCTTATGAGCACCAATGGTGGCCTTGAGGCTATGACCTAACCCCTCATCCATGAGAGTATCAATGCATATTATATATAATTGAGCATCAATGCATATATTTCATTATGCACTGTGAAGTCTTGATAGTGGTAATGATAACAATAATGGAAATGCTAACAATATTGTAGAAGGGAACGATTCTATCATTTTAGCTAAGAGCATTGATGCTCATATTACAACTATAAGCACCAATGCATTTGTACATGTATAAAAAAATGGTGCATAACAACCATTTAAATGCAACAACATAAATAAGTATTAAAGAGACGATTGATTTCAAATGAAAACAATGCACTAATATGTTTTAGTACATAATTTTTTCATGTTGCTAGTATGTAAATGTAACTTCTTGTTTTTTTTATAACATGTCTATTAATCATCAGAAAATCAAATGTTTTATATAATAATATTGAATTTTATATTTTAATTATTTCATTTGGATATAATAATTGTATTAATGTATTGTATCGTTTAAACATAAGTTGTCTTTTTATTTATTATTATTATTATTATTGTTTTTGGCGGGTTTCAAATAGTAATGCACCCCGACACACCCCATATTTCATATATGCCAATGTGTATTATATATTTTTGAAGCATCAATTATTATTATATATATTGAACATACAAGTGAAAATTATATGCACTATGAAGTCTTGGTAGTAGTAATGATAATAGTAATGGTATTGTGGAAGGGAATGATGCAATGATAATAGCAATGACAATGGTAATGGTATTGTAGAATAGAATGATGCATGGAGGCTTCACCTTGTTGACCAATATTGTATCGCGTTGATTCATAAAAGGGGGTTTTAAAATTGTGAAAAATAGAGTCAATATCTTATAGGCATGGTGGGGGGGGTATAGGTAATGGGGTATATTGAATGGGATGGCCAGATAACTCAACGTGAGCCCCAATCCCAGTCTATTTGGACAAATATATTTTACTTTTCTGAACATTATAAACTTTTTTAAAGACAATTATATATATTTTTTAAGGTTCCCATAGAACTATTTGGGATACATGACTACTTATTTTTCAAACTTTGAGTTTTAAGCTGAATTTTCAAGTGTGTTCCCATCACTATTTCATATTTTCAATGAAATGTCATCTTAAGTTCTTTGAATATGTGTCCATTTACTTTCATTCTGCCAAATGATATTGTATTCTTTATGTTATGATGAAAATGTTTCTTGTGAGGATTCCTATTTTATCTTTACATGGACATTTTTGTACAATATGCTAAATTTTGTATGATATTGTAAATATTCATGTGACTAAGCTTGGTCCTATCTCGGGCCTTCATTTCATTGTGAATATTTGTTTATGAAATAAATCTGGTCACTTCTCAAGTTTTATTTTAAAATATGTATATTATTCATATAGAGGAGTACCACCTCTTTAAAAATGCAGGGGGATTTATCATCGTGAGGTTGTTTCAAGACTTGAAAATCTTAGAGATCAACATAACTTTGCAGACCACATTTGTTGGAAAATATTTAATAGATAGTGCATGCTTGTATACCTTTCATTGATGGCAAGTACAACAGTGAATATGGCATGAGTACAGAAAGTATGTAATAGATGGGCATTATGAGAATACGCTGCAGAGAAGATTCGAATAAGCTCAGAAGAGATAGTGAAGAGGATTGTTGGTAGATCATCGATGGCAATATTAGAGTAAGCGGAACAAAGTAAGCTCGGGAGGAGAAGCAACATTTTTTATCGTTGGATCCCATTTACAAATCTCGATGACCGTCAGATCAAGTGTTGATCGGGACTGTTGATCCCACATTTCGGAGTTTCGCGACTCGCGACTTGGAGAGGCAAGAAACATAACCATCGAAATCATGATTTAATCGCAGCCGTCAGATCAAGGTGTGATCTGGACTGTTGATCCGACTCCATTTCGGAATTTTGCAACTCGCGACTTGGAGAGGCAAGAAATATAACCACTGAAATCGTGATATGTGAAATCGCGATTTAATTGCAGCCGTCAGATCAAGGCGTGATCTAGACCGTTGATTCGACTCCATTTCGGAGTTTCATGAATTGCGACTTGGAGAGGCAAGAAACATAACCACAAGAACGTCGAAGTCGCGATATGCGAAATCGCAATATGATCTGAGCCATTGAATTAAGATCAGATCTGGACCATTGAATCATAGGACAAGTCGTTGAATTGGAGTCAATGGAGCATGGTGTGGAAACTCACGAGATGCGAAATCGTGATATGATCTGAGTCATTGAATTAAAATCAAATCTGGATTGTCGAATCATAGGAAAAGTCGCTGACTTGGAGTCAACGGAGCATGGTGTGGAAACTCGCGAGATGAAAGATTGCGATAAGATCTGGACCGTCGGATCTATGGAAATTTCAACCATCGATCAGACTCAATGAAGTTTATAAACTCGTGAAATATGAAGCGCCTTTTGGTACAGCCTATGGTCACCGCCAATGGTCACGAGAGGGGAAGGAGTCAGTTCAGATAAGCTCCATTTCGGGGTTTCGGGGATCGCGACTTGGAGAGTCAAGATGCCTCATCTCCAGATTCACGAAATGTGAATTCACGAAAATCAATTTATGCATAAGCACTTGGTCATGGCCTTGGTCATATAGAGAAAGGAGCTAGTGCAGAAAATCTATGTATCAGAGTTTCGAAGATTGCGATATGAAGTGTCGAGACACTTGGCCACAGGAATGTCGAAATGTCGAAACCTGATTTAAAGGCAAGATTAATAAAGTTCATCCAACGATGCAGATAAACTTGAATATGATCGGAGGGCTACTGTTCTCTCTCACAATTAATTCATCAGTTACGAATCAATTAGAAAAATTGATTCATGATTCCTGATCGGTTAGCGTTTCAGTTGCTTAGACGGTTTTTCTTTTTCCTCAGAAGATTTCAAGGGTAATTGTTGTGGGTGTGGTGTATAAAAGAAAGAGATACAGACTATATGTCGTTGGTTGTTCTGGATGAAAAATTAATTAAACTATAAGAAAGGGAAAATCATAGGATGCGCAGTGTGAGATAAAACTCGGAGAAGAGTAACAGATGAGGAAAAGACTTGAAGCAAAGCAGAATGATAGAACAAGTTGAAGCAGAGCAGAATGACAGAACAACTTGAAGCAGAGCATAATGACAGAAAAAGTTGAAGTAGAGAAGATTTGCAGAACAGACAAAGGAAGAGAAGAATTGCAGAACAGTTAGAAGAAGACCAAATTTACAGAACATAGAAGAAGTGGTAAGAATCGATTTATCTGTGTAGTTGGTTGTTTAATTATTCATTTATATTCCAGGGTGGTTGGGAGGTTCTAGGGAGGACTGTTGTCATCAGAGGTTCAAGTGGGAGCTTGAACATAGGGATTTGTAGCTTCCATCTAGTTACAGCCAGAGAAACCAGGGTGGCAGGGTGGTGCAAGGGAGAACAAGTGTTCTCTGTTATACAGGTTGGATCCTGTGTAACTGTAAGTTTGTGCTTCCATCCAATTGGTGCTGGAACATTAAGGGAGTTGGTGCTTCCTTCTAGTGGGCGCTAGAGAAATCAAAGATTTGGTGCTCTCAAACAAGTTGCATCTTGTAAAACAAAGGTAGCAACCTCACATTGAGTTGGTCCTCAATTATAGATGATGTACAGAACTTAAAAGACTGCCTATCATTTCGAAGAAGAAGAGGTTTTCTCCCTTTATGGGTTTCCTCATGAAAATATGTCTCTGTGTATACCTTATGTGTGACTGATGCTCATTAATTTTATTGTCCATATTTTGTATAATGTTTGTTAGAAAAACAGGACCGTGGAGCAATAAAATAAAACAAATGCAAAAGCAAAACACAGAAGACACACAATACAAGAGAGACACAGATTTACGTGGTTCACCCAGTGCGAGCTACGTCCACCAGAGAAATTGCCAGGTCCTTTCTTTATTATTATCCAGTAAATGAAGGGATACAACCTACAGCAAAACCCGCTATAACTTCCTCTTCTTTCTCTCACAGTCTCCTCTCTCAGAATACAATATTCACCATCAACCATAGCTACAATACATTTCCCTCATAAAAGAGGGTTGCCTTTTAGGGCAAAAAACCCTAACATAATCTCTACCGTTAGATCTGCGACCTTATAATGAACGGTCCAGATTTACAATGAAATTACAATATACTTTTATAAGGCAATTTTTGC
>ML838330.1:130345-145359 GCA_009831015.1 Picea engelmannii | reverse complement strand
TCCCACATCAGGACCAAATCACCCTTTTTTAGTATCATTTATCGGGATCTCTTGTCAAATATTCATTTAATGTTCTCTTGGTTCTTTGCCAAGTGATCAAATGCCTTTTGTTAACTTTCTTCAATTTCCACTAGCTGGTTTACTCTCGTCTGAACTTCTCCTTGATGTGTTGCAAATGATTGCAGTAAGTTGTAACTAATACACTGGGCTCTTCAAATGAATAGGAAACATAAATTATATCCCATATACTGGCTCGAATGGGTTCTTATCTATAGCTTGCTTCCTTGTGATTCAATCAACCCATAGAGCATGCTTTATTTTACTATCCTAGCTCTTTTTGTTATCACCGACTACTTTCTTGATGACAACCATTAAATTATTGTTGTTGGTTTCTGCTAAACCACTACCTTGTGGGTAGTAGTTGGATGAGTGGCATATGACAATGCCATAGTTAAAGCAAAAAGTTGATAATTTTGTTGAAATAAATCCTTTGGCGTTGTCAGTTGTAATTTTAGTTAGGGCACCAAAGCTTGTGATTATCTTATCCTCTAAAAAGTTCATGACTACTTTTTTGGTTTCCCTCTTTCTGGTAATTACCTCAACCCACCCAATGAAGTAATCTGTGGTGGTTAGGATCCATTGAAATCCATTGCTAGAACCGTCTTTAAATTCACCAATGAAATCAAAACCCCCTTGTTGGAAAAGTGCCTCAATCGCAACTAGTTGTAGACACAAAGATGATAGATGTTTCTTTCCTACGAACAACTGCCATCACAAACATAACCTAACCAACCGATGCACATTAGAAAACAATGTGGTCCAATAATATCCAACTCTCAATACCTTATGTGTTGTAGTGTGAGCTACATAATGGCCACCAATATACCTTGAGTGTAATTCTTCCATAGGATTCTTTGATTCCTCTTCACTTACACACATAAGCACAAACCCATCAAGGTATCTCCATGCTAGACCATCCTGAAAAAGACAATACTTCGCATCCTTTAATCTCAAAGCTTGTTTCCTATGATCATTCAAGTGATTTGGACATGAAAAATTATTCAAGAAATAGATGATATTAGAGTACCAATCTGTATTCTCAAGCTCATCAAGAACAACATAAATCATATCAGTACCATTTTGACCCAAATCCTTGTCGTTTCCTTTAGCCAACATCATTACTAATCCCTACCCTTTAACTATCCTCGTTGGCCATATATATATATATATATATATATCATACTCTTGGATTCTGGAAACCCATTTCTCATGGATTCCCAAGCAATCTTGCTATGTCAAGATGTTCATTATCGTTGAATGAGGGACATAGGCTATGATTTTGGAATACCTAACATATGTTCTAAAATGATTTAAATATTTGACTGGGGCATATTCTTATTTTTCCATAATAGTGTATTTCAATTTAGCATCCCTAAGTTTTTTGCTCCTAAAGGAAATAGGTTTTTCCATATTATTACTATTATCGCACAGTTTGTAGTTTGGGTTGAAAGTCTAAAGGATAAAGGTCAAACTGGCGAAATAGGAAGCTTCCCCACCCAATGTCACCACAATGGGGAGGTTCTTTCTATTTAGGGAGGTTAGCCCAGGGGAGACGTCCCCGACAACTTGGGGTTTTGAAGAGGCTAAGATATAAGGTCAGAGTTAAAGTTTCCCCTTCACAGGTTACCACCAAAATCATAAGGTCTGGCTAATCAACCAATAATGAAGTATAGTCCCAAATGAGAACACCTGCCCGTAACAAAGAAACAACAGAAAAATGTGTATGCAGGTTATATACAAAGGGTTAGCACTTCATATGACCATTTGATATAATTTAAGCAATGTGAAGCAATAGATATCAATGAGATCAACGTTTTGTCAATTATCTATGGAAAGAGCATTAATTCATCGATAGCTATTAAGATGACAAAGCCAACAATGTATTCAATCAATACTTCAATAATTAAATGCTTTAGATCATCACTCAATTGCTTGTAAAAGTCAAAATCTTGCTGCATCAGAAATAAACAACTATGACGTCAGCCTTAGTTAGGGTTAGGGTTTCAAGATTTAGGGTTTAAAGAGTTGTTTTGTACACTAAAGCTTCAACGTTGGAGATCAAATCAGTGCCTTAGGGTATATGGAGTCAAAAATAAGGGCACAAGGTCTTAGAAGGATGATAACTCAGAGACTAGAAGGTAGGGTTCTATGGTGCTGCAAAGGTAGGGCCCTAGAATCAAAACCCTAGGGGAAAGAGGATCACTCTGGTGTTGCTTAAGAAAGGCCTCATGCTCTTTCCTCCTTCTCTAAATTGACCTGGCAAAACGGCTAGCTCAAAGCATAAATCTAAGGGAGAAAGTGTTGCAATGACAAGGCTTTCAAACCCTAGAAGGTGAAACCCTAGGTGCAGGCAATCTAGGCCTAGAACGTCTCCTCTTTTCAACTTATGGACTTCAATGCTAGCTCAAAAGATAGAAGATAAGTGTAGAAATGGCTAGGCTCTATCTCTTTAATTTCTTCAATGGCTAAAAAATATTTCTCAACAAGGGGACATGTAACAATAACCTACTTGTGTGCTTGTTACCTAGGGTTTTAAATCAACGATACAATAAGTAAATGTAAGAAATTATACCTACAACCATTCATTTAAGAAGTTTTTCATGAAAATTCACTTACATGTCCTGAAGAAAGCACAAGCAAACCCTAGTTGTAAACCTTCCTTGAGAGAAATTCCATAAATGCCAAGAAAAATCCTCCTTCAAAAGTTGTGCCTTACTTTAAACACCAAAACTACCCTAGTAGGGCACAAAAATCAGATCTCCTAAGAGAAGGAGTTGCGTTATGTTCAAAATGAGGGAAAACATCTTCAATATATATCATCCAATGACTTTTAATTTAAAAATTAGGTCATTAAAACAGCCGACAAGGCTGACTACCTAAAATCATACTGTTTTCACATTAACTGCTAAGTAAAATACATAAATGAGCAAAAGGTGGAACGTCAAGCCCCTCTGAGGGGGACGTTGGCCCTTTTTGGGCTAGTCAAGCATCTAGAAGTCAGACGTTATCCCTTTTAGGGATCCTCCAAGCTGCCACACATGCCAGTAATCCCATCAAAATGCCACATGCTCAAGATGACGTCCAAGTCTCCTGGGTGACTTCCTGTCCATCAAGAGGAAAACATTCCATCTAAAATGGGTCAACCCCCTTAGGCTGGGCTCAGCCAAAGTGTCCTAGGTGGAACGTCCTTCTTCTTCTTGTGTGCAAAGGATCATCATGTCACTGTCCTGTCTGTTCCCCTGATGGGGTCCCAACAACCATCTAATGGGCTCTTCATCCCCATGGAGGTCCGAGCTAATCATCTCCAATGTGTACCGGTCCACTGGTACCTGTCCGTCGGGCATGGTCCTGCACATCAAAAACTTCGCCCTCCATGGGCTCATTAGTCCTTGGGATCATAGCAATGTCAATCATATTTCATCATTAATTTTATCAAATTCATGCATAAGACCCCTAGCATGTCATCTAATAGCTCAAATACATTTCACTGACCTACTATACAAAGCCGAAGAAAATACAAAGTGCCCTGTTGGGCCAACATCCATAAGAAGAGGAAAGTTTCCAAAAGATATCATTCAAGCCATGTAATACGAGGTGGTATGGTCTAAGGATGTCCAGAAACAGTGAAAACCAGGGGTAGGTATTATCCGTGGGTGGCTTTGTAGGAGGCGAGTTGTACCTGTCATGGATGCAGTTCTTTCCAAGCCCCTTATTTCCTTTATTCTTTCTTTTATTTATTACTTTTTCTTTCTTTTTTTCTTCAAGGTCTGACCAGAGGACACTGCCTTGGCGTGGTGACCAATGCTGACAGTGCTACCCATGAGTATTTTCGCAGAAATGATAAGGTTGGCTCGTGATGAGACCCCCTTTCCCTTGGCCATGCAACCAAGGGTCAATGCCCTGGCGTGGTGACCAGATAATGGAAATGTCATACTGCTAGATACCTATGAACACAATGGTTCGGCTCATGATGAGACCTCCCATCCTCTTGGCTAGGTCTTGTTTTATTATTTTTCCTTGGGTCCCTTTTGTTTCTTATTGAGAGGCCTTTTATTTCCTTCTCGGGGATCCCTGGGCAAGGCATCTCTAGGTTTTATTTCCTATGGCTTTTAGCTTTTACCAGTTGCTTTTACCTCCTGGGCCTTTAGCCCCTTCTTCCCACAGGATAAAGTGTAACCCCTCAAATAGGTCATCCTAATGCCCGGACTAGGGGAATGGGATAGATGGATGGGAGATAAGATGTAAAATGATAATATGGTGGGAGCGGACGATGGCTCTTCAAATCCACCCTGGTGGCTAACCAAAACCTATGGATACAAACTTGCTAGGGCACCCCATTTATCCCCCAAACCATGGTCAAGTGGGTTAGTGTAATATCCAAGAAGTTTTCAGAAATGTAAGGAACCTGATGCATATATCTGAAAGTTATAATGATCAAGCATGACACATACCATGATACCTAGACCAATTACCTCATGGAGCAAGAGTCTTCTCTTATGCAAGTCCAAGTCAATGGTGATGGATGTTGTTGCTGCTGATAGGACAAGTTTGATGAAGAAGAAGAAGGATGGGCCCTCCAGGGCCATGCTCAGGTCAATCCTGCTCTTAGTACTCCATGTCTAGGACCTATGAGCCTCGAGACATGATCTCCTAATTATCCCTCGAAATCAGGGATAACATATGGCTCCAACTCGGGGACATGTGCTCACCGTAGAGCGCATGAGAACCTCAGCATCTCTTGCATAAACCTGCATACCTTCTCACACTCGAATAGGGCATCAACAACAAAGGTGGGGTGGTACTTCCACCCCGCAAATATAATATATGTATATGACTGAAAAATAATCAATACTGTGAAACAAACTACTTACCTACACTTACCTTTGGCTAGATGTTTGGTGTAGTCAAATAACCAATGAAGCCAATCCAGCAATGTCCCATAATACCTGCCTTTGTGCTTCATCATAAACCAAAATAGTGACAAATCAAGCACAAAAATGTCATGAGTTATAATATATATCATATCATCGGGAATCTCAAAGTCCAACTCATGGAGGTGGGTGGGAGGGATAAAATCTTGCCAAGTCCATCTATGAGGAAAGTATTAAATCCACTTCAAGAAAAGGTCATGAAAAATGCAAGGTTCAAAAAAATGACCAAAAGGGCTTGCAAACTGGTTACATAAGACATCCTCACGCTCTGAAGTCAAGGAAGGGGTCGACAAAGATCTAGCAGATGACTAGCAAACTATCAAGGGAAAGTTGAAAAACTGGGATAACTATCTCAAACTCATAGTACCCAACCAACCCTGGGAGTCTAGGGTTTTCCTAGGAGGAAACTCAACATTAAAATGGTACTTCCAAACTACACCTTTAATGGAAAAGCATGGTAAAGTAATAATAGGTGGCTGGAGTGAAAAATCATGAGAATCCTTCTTTAGGAAAACAATGCTTTTACTTCTATCAAAATCCGAGCATAGTGGTGGTAGATAGTCACCTTCATAGGGTAAATCTAAGTGCTCAGAGGAGTAATCATCAAAGTCCTCAAGGTAAGACCGAAAATCATTAGGAAAATACTGTACTGGGTCAACCTTGGGTGTTTGTGGAGATTCAGTAAAAATCCCATCTTCTTGTTGCCACTGGTCAAGAGCTTGTTGTGATAATTGTGAAGGAAATACTTGGAGATGACTCTTTATGTCATAGATGGGATCCATATCATAACTAACTGCATCCCACCTACGTCTCCCAACATGTATGAACTCGTCAAAATCAGCTATGTCAGTATTAGTATCATAACATGGAGGAGTCAAAACATCCAATACTTATGTACTCTCTGTGTCATAAGGTAAAGAACCACTAAGAACCTAAAAGGGGGAGTAATTTACCTCACTTACTCCTTCCTGTGCAAGAGCTTCAAGTATTTGGATAGCTTCATCAGGTGGAAGATTTGCCTCTACATCTTCAGTCTTGAGACATAGGGGATCTAGCTTGTCCAAGGGTTCCATTCCTTCTTCATTTTCTGAGTCATCAAAAGAATGAAAATGACTTACCTCATTCTCTTCATCTTGTGCAGGAGGGGCAGGATCTTGGAGAACTTCATCAGACTGAGGAGCGATTATTGGTGCTTCATCCTCATAATTCACGTTTCTGGCTATATCTTCGTTGTGTTCTATTAGATTATGGGAGAGGTCTTGCTCCTCTTCAAGGGGTTGACAATGGTCTTCGTAAACCTCGTCTCTTATATCAGAGGATTCTTGATATTTATCATAATAAGCTCTCTTGAGATCTTCTACAATCTCAGTGGTGAATCCTTTGTGGTGTGAGGTTAAAATGAGGTTTTAAAGGACATCTTCATACGTTTGGCAATCTGGCTTAGTAAGGTCTATAAACCTACTGATGAGGTGTATGAAAGATGATATATCCCTGTTCTTGAAACAACTCTTAAAACAATTTTGTAAGTATGATGGCAGAGTGAGTAAGAACAACTTTATAAGAGAATCCTCTCCTCCCAACTTTATCTCGCTTAAATACTCCAAAAAATTTACTGTGTGAGGAGATGGGAGGCCCAAAAATGTTGGAGAGTTGTCTAGCCATTTTGTATCAAAGAAATTTGGGTATCCTTGAAAAATTCAGAAATCAATACTTGGATACATTTGTTCCCAGTGTGCCATGATCCCATAACTTGAAAATATCACAGAAAGTAATGTGGCACCCTATGAAATATTAGTGGAGTCGCCAAACAGTTTTCCTGAAACTACCAAAGAAAAGGGGAATAAAATCCTAGTGGAATCCCGAGGTAAGCTTGTAAGAGAAAGGTCTTTGAGGGAAGGCTTACCAAAAGATTTTTCATTGAGGAAGATTGACTCAGTGTTCCCCGACAACAACGCCAAAATGTTGTCGCACAGTTTGTAGTTTGGGTTGAAAGGCTAAAGGATAAAGATCAAACTGGCGAAACAAGAACCTTCCCCACCCAATGTCACCACAATGGGGAGGTTAGCCCAGGGGAGACGTCCCTGACGACCTGGAGTTTTGAAGAGGCTAAGATATAAGGCCAAAGTTAAAGTTTCCCCTTCACAGGTTACCACCAAAATCAGAAGGTTCAGCTAATCAGCCAATAATGAAGTATAGTCCCAAATGAGAACACCTGCCCATAACAAAGCAACAATAGAAAAATGTGTATGTAGGTTATATACAAAGGGTTAGCACTTCATATGACCATCTGATATAATTTAAGCAATGTGAAGCAATAGATATCAATGAGATCAACGTTTTTTCAATTATCTATGGAAAGAGCATTAAGTCATCGATAGCTATTAAGATGACAAAGCCAACAATGTATTCAATCAATACTTCAATCAATAAATGCTTTATATCATCACTCAATTGCTTGTAAAAGTCAAAAGCTTGTTGCGTCAGAAATAACCAACTATGACGTCAACCTTAGTTAGGGTTAGGGTTAGTTAGTTAGGGTTTCAAGATTTAGGGTTTAAAGAGTTGTTTTGTACACTAAAGCTTCAACGTTGGAGATCAAATCAGTGCCTTAGGGTATATGGAGTCAAAAATAAGGGCACAAGGTCTCAGAAGGATGATAACTCAGAGAAGGATGATAACTCAGAGACTAGAAGGTAGGGTTCTATGGTGCTGCAAAGGTAGGGCCCTAGAATCAAAACCCTAGGGGAAAGAGGCTCACTCCGGTGTTGCTTAAGCAAGGCCTCGTGCTCTTTCCTCCTTCTCTAAATTGACTTGGAAAAATAGCTAGCTCAAAGCATAAATCTAAGGGAGAAAGTGTTGCAATGACGAGGCTTTCAAACCCTAGAAGGTGAAACCCTAGGTGTAGGCAATCTAGGCCTAGGACGTCTCCTCTTTTCAACTTATGAACTTCAATGCTAGCTCAGAAGATAGAATATAAGTGTAGCAACGACTAGGCTCTATCTCTTTTCTTCAATGGCTAAAAAATATTTCTCAACAAGGGGACATGTAACAATAACCTACTTGTGTGCTTGTTACCTAGGGTTTTGAATCAACAATACAATAAGTAAATGTAAGAAATTATACCTACAACCATTCATTTAAGAAGTTTTGCATGAAAATTCACTTACATGTCATGAAGAAAGCACAAGCAAACCCTAGTTGTAAACCTTCCTTGAGAGAAATTCCATAAATGCCAAGAAAAATCCTCCTTCAAAAGTCGTGCCTCACTTTAAACACCAAAACTACCCTAGTAGGGCGCAAAAATCAGATCTCCTAAGAGAAAGAGTTGTGTTATGTTCAAAATGAGGGAAAACATCCTCAATATATATCATCCAATGACCTTTAATTTAAAAATTAGGTCATTAAAACAACCGAAAAGGATGAATACCTAAAATCATAATGTTTTCACATTAACTTCTAAGTAAAAGACATAAATGAGAAAAAGGTGGGACGTCAAGCCCCTCTGAGGGGGACGTTGGTCCTTTTTGGGCTAGTCCAGCATCCAGAATTCAGACGTTAGCCCTTTTAGGGCTCCTCCAAGATGCTACATGTGCCAGTAATCCCATCAAAATGCCACACTCTCCAGATGATGTCCAAGTCTCCTGGGTGACTTCCTGTCCATCAAGAGGAAAATGTTCCATCTGAAATGGGTCAACCCCCTTAGGCTGGGCTCAACCAAAGTGTCCTGGGTGGAACATCCTTCTTCTTCTCGTGTGTAAAGGCTCATCATGTCACTGTCCTATCTCTGCCCCTGATGGGGTCCCAACAACCATCTGATGGGCTCTTCAGCCCCATGGAGGTCCAAGTTAATCATATCCCATGTGTACTGGTCCACTGGTACCTGTCCGTTGGGCATGGTCCTGAACATCAAAAACTTCGCCCTCCATGGGCTCATTAGTCCTCGGGATCATAGCAATGTCAATCATATTTCATCATTAATTTTATCAAATGCATGCAAAAGACCCCTAGCATGTCATCTAATATCTCAAAGACATTTCACTGACCTACTATACAAAGCCGAAGAAAAGACAAAGTGCCCTGTTGGGCCAGCATCCATAAGAAGAGGAAAGTTTCCAAAGGATATCATTAAAGCCATGTAATATGAGGTGGTATGGTCTAAGGATGTCCAGACACAGTGAAAACCAGGGGTAGGTATTATTCGTGGGTGCCTTTGTAGGAGGCGAGTTGTACCTGTCATGGATGCAGTTCTTTCCAAGCCACTTATTGCCTTTATTCTTTCTTTTATTTATTGCTTTTCTTTCCTTTTTGCTTCAAGGTCTGACCAAAGGACATTGCCTTAGCATGGTGACTAGCGCTGACAGTGTTACCCACGAGTATTTTTGCAGAAATGATAAGGTTGGCTCGTGATGAGACCCCCTTTCCCTTGGCCATGAAACCAAGGGTCACTGCCCTGGCGTGGTGACCAGATAATGGCAATGTCACACTGCTAGATACGTATGAACATAATGGGCTGGCTCGTGATGAGATCTCCCATCCTCTTGGCTAGGTCTTGTTTTATTATTTTTCTTTGGGTCCCTTTTGTTTCTTATCGAGAGGCCTTTTATTGCCTTCTCGAGGATCCCTGGGCGAGGCATCTCTAGGTTTTATTTCCTATGGATTTTATCTTTTACCAACTTATTTTACCTCCTGGGCCTTTAGCCCCTTCTTCCCACAGGATAAAGCATAACCCCTCAAATAGGTCATCCTAATGCCCGGACTAGGGGAATGGGATAGATGGATGGGAGATAAGATGTAAAATGATAATATGGTGGGAGCAGATGATGGCTCTTCAAATTCCCCCTGGTGGCTAACCAAAACCTATGGATAGAAACTTGCTAGGGAACCCCGTTTATCCCCCAAACCATGGTCAAGTGGGTTAGTGTAAGATCCAAGCAGTTGTCAGAAATATAAGGAACCTGATGCATATATCTGAAAGTTATAATGATCAAACATGACACATACCATGATACCTGGACCAATTACCTCATGGAGCAAGAGTCTTCTCTAATTCAAGTCCAAACAGATGGTGATGGATGTTGTTTCTTCTGACAAGACAAATTTGATGAAGAAGAAGAAGGATGGGCACTCCAGGGCCATGCTCAGGTCATTCCTGCTCTCGGTACTCCATGTCTAAGACCTGTGGGCCTCGAGACATGATCTCCTAGTTATCCCTAGAAATCGGGGATAACAATTACCATTTGTTTGCAACAACACTCCTATAATTGTATCTTCAGAGGAAAAATAAAATATTAGAAAATCCTTTGAACAGTCCAGACTAACAAGGATCGGGGAAGACATAATAGCTTCTTTAATATTTTTGAAGGATTGCATGATATATGTTTAACCATTTTTGCAAACTTTGGGTAAACCTCCTGATGAAGTTTAGCTTACTATACCAAAGAATTATTGGAATGCATTTCTATCATTAGGAAGAGGCACCTTCTTAATGATCCCAAGATAAGTTTTTTCTTGAAATCACTAACTATTAGTGATATGTTTATTAATTATTTGGTATGCAGGTAGCTATCGATATTTAGGCCTTAGGGTTTATTTCAGTTATCCAATCATAGTTCATACAAGACCTACTCAATACATGCAAGATCACAACAATACTCAAGATGTGGAAAACACAAGCAAAGATCTGACCTTTATTATGAAAAAACATGAACCTAATACAATATAGAGCAGAACTGGAATGGTCCTTAGATGGCTCCAATAGATAGATGATATGAGCTGCTACAAAATTCTCCCGAAAATACAAAATAAGCCTCCAAAGGATGAATACAATGTGAAGACCCAAGGTGCCAACAACAAGTGAACGTCTAACCCCCCTAGACTGCTGGTACATCTTGCTAGATGATAAGAGGCCAATATTTCGGCCCAGCTGAAGGAGATGTCCAAACCATGCCAAACTCCACTAAAATGTAGATCGAGACCAAGGAAACCCCTCCCAAAAGTTTGAAGCTCAAATACTCAATCCTCCTCCTCCAATGGCTGAAACCCTAATACAACTTGTGCCCTCTTGAAGCCCTGAATAGCTCAATAATTCATTTTGTATGAGGAACCCCTCCAAAACCTATGAAACTCTCTAATATGATAGATCGGGATGAGATAACCCCTTAGGAGAAGTTTCAGATTCAGATCCTAGGTAGAACTCCCTAGATCTGAGAAATACTGAATCACAAAATGTCCTCCTTGCCTCAAGGCCGCCCCAATATTTATTTGAAGATCTGATGGTAATAAATCTTCAAGAAATCCTCCAAAATGTTGGTCAAGGACCTGCAAACAGAACCCAGACGCTGGAATACCCCAATGCTCTCCCAATTGGCTAGATCGAACTCTTCTTCAAGATATGGTGCACCCCTGCTGGAAATCCCTGAACAGTATGGCCCTGTTGCTCTCCTGAATCGATAGATGGATCTGTGTTGAGTGTAGAATGGTGTGGGTGGAGTATTTCATCCCCGAGACCAAGCTTGGAACAAGGTGAGTGGGTCTTCACCACTGAGTTGTTCACAAGGATTTGTAATAGCAAAACCCTCAAACTGTATGCTCAAGAGCATCAACAAGCAAATACCAAAATCCAGAATTCCTCATAGGTGCACCCCAGCCTTTCCTTTATAATTTTCTTCTATTTCTCTATTGATTTAGGTTAACCCTAGGGTTAACTCCTACTCAACCTCCAACGCTTCTATTTCTTCATTGAGTTATCTTTTAACTCTTTCACCTTTTTATCAAGTCAACTTAAGAATATAACCTTAGTTTGGTTGACCCTTCCCCTCAGTGTGAGACTATGGCCTAGTGGGGACACCTAGACCACTAATTCTTCCAAACCTCTTCATCAAGAGGTGGGGGACATTACAACATAATATCTTCTTTAATATTTTTGAAGGATTGCTTGATATATATTTAACCATTTTTGCAAACTTTGGGTAAACCTCCTAATGAAGTTTATCTTACCATACCAAATAATGATTGGAATGCCTTTATATCATTAGTAAGAGGCACCTTCTTAATCACATTAGCCCTAGCAAGATCAACCTAAATACCATTCTTCGAAACAATATGTCCCAATAATTTTCCCCGATCTGCACCAAATATTGATTTCTTGGGATGTAGGGATATCCCATATTTCCTGGACCTCTCAAAAAATTGCCTTAGATGAATCACATGAGAGGATTTTTCCTCTAACATTTCTAAAAGTGAAGTCTACGACCCTTTGAAAATTAGATCATGTGTCTAGAAACCCAAAAGTGATGCAGGAGCATCACCAACTCAGCAAGCGAGCCAACACATCAAGCGAAAGATCAGCTAGAGAAACAAACCCAAATTTTGAAAAGTGATTTGGGATTGTAGCGCAAGTCTTAAATGATCCTTTATGAAGGAGCGCCTTTTGTATGTTGTATCAGACCTCGAGCCATATGCTCTTGTCTGAAATAGATAGGAGGCATTTAATAGTTTTAATGCAGGTAGATAGGATTTTATTTCCAGATTAGACAGTTTTAGAGTCTGAGAGGGAAAACGGATATAGACACCCTCGTTGTATCACTGTAACATTATTCAGAATCAAGCATTCAGAAGAGAAGAGCAAGAAGAGAACTTGTGGAGAAAACCCATGTACAGATGTTGAATTAATAGAATGGAATTCTAATTCAAATTCATGGCTGGTGTTGTTTCTCTGTGTATGTCATTTAGGTGCTCATGAATGTTTGTTTTCTGGTGATGCATTTGCTTTGTATATGTTGTGCATGTGATTTCAGGTTTTAGCTAAAGTCTGAAAGGGAAGAGGATAAGTTTCAATTGTTTCTCTATCTGAGACGGGAGATTCCTGCAAGGTGTATAGTCAAATTCATCCGCAAGGAGTGCGTCGATGAAGGCTCAGTAGCTGAACCTTTTGATTTTATTTGCCCAGGAGTTGATTTGGGTTATTGAGGTCCTGCAAGGAGCGTGCAGGATGGATAAGAAGAAGTCTTAGCTGTTAGTCTGATTAAGGTTCCTTCATAGTATGGTTGAAAGATAGCCAGGAGGTTTTGGGTCGAGGAAGGTTTGAGATTGTATATGGCAGGTTGTCGAGAGGAGTATCTGAACTGAGGGACTCAGAACAGATAATCACAAAGAGTGCAAGTGTTGAAGAATTCACAGAGGCGATGGAAGAACTTCACAGCATAGTGAAGCAGCGATTGCTGGAGTCGAACCAGGAATATAAACGCAGAGCGGATCAGCATAGAAGACAACTTCAGTTCGAGGTTGGTGATCTAGTTCTGGCACATCTGAGGAAAGAAAGGTTCCCAAGGGGAACATACAACAAGTTGAATATGAAGAAAATTGGGCCATGCAGAGTCCTAAAGAAGTTGGGAGAAAACACTTATGAGATTGAGTTGCCGGATGAGATAGGAATATCTCCGACATTCAATGTTTCAGACTTATATCCATATAAGGCTGAGGAAACAGGAACTGGAACTGATGAACATCCAGAGGTCCAGTGGCAGAAGCAGATGCCGATTGCAGAAAGGCCACAGATGGAGCGTATACTTCACAAGAGAGTCAGCAAAAGAACCAGACGGAAGAAATACTTCGAGTATCTGGTGAAATGGAAGAATCATCCAGTGGAAGATGCCAGCTGGGAGACAGAAGCAGTTATCCAAAAGCATGGACAGACCATGCAGGAGCTCATGGACAGGAGCCCTCTGAAGCAGACGACACCTGACACACGTTTGCGATCACCAGGACCTTCTTCTTCACGGGCCCGAAGAGCTAAAATACTCTTCTTATCCCTTATCGAGACCCCTTCAATACCCACAGAACTCTCTCCCTGCGATCTCCCCTTTGTCTTATCGGGAAATCGGGTTTCGCGTTATCGTAAAACTCGTGGGCACATTCCTCGTGCTACACAAACCCCGAAACCCGATGGGTCTCAATGCCGATGCTTCTTCGTTCCTGTCGGGGATTTCCCTATCGGGAAATCGGCATATGCGATGTCACGTTTCACTGGCACCACGAATCTCCGAACCCCGATTCGCGATGGCACCTGTCTCTCTCTCCCAAGATCCTTCAGGTTAGCCCCTTCCGCATATGACATCTCATTCCACGAGACCACGACCTGCTCCCCATCGGAGTTTCGGACTTCGCGGTTTTGATATGCGTAGAACCTATGCTTACGGAAACTCCGAGATGTCGAACCCTGATACACGTGCGGTCTTTCTCCTCCAAGTCACCGCTCCTTTCTCCGCTTATCGGGGATCGCAAAATCGCGATTTCTATTTCAGCAATTCCTTTGTGAGAAAGAACCCTGAATTTCCGAACCCAACTCTTTAGGATCTCCCGCCACGTTTCCTTGCTGCGATCAACAGTTCCGACCATCTCGGGAAATCGTGGATTGTGATTTCAATATGCTCAATCCTCTTGTCTACGGAAATCCCGATGACCTTGATGTCCCAATGACTCCTCGGGTTATTCCTCTAATCTGGGGACTTAACCCCTGCACAACTTTCCAGAGATCTGACGACTGATGGGATTTCGTTGATTTCTCCTGCGAGCCCTGACCATTGATTCTTCCCCTTTGAGGATTTCTTGAGAAACTACAGGTTCTTTCTCAGAACTTGTTCTCCAATTCCTGTATTTTTACTTCCTTCTCAAACCTTCCTCGACCCAAAACCTCCTGGCTATCTTTCAACCATACTATGAAGGAACTATCCCTCTTGAGCTTGCACACACTACTCGCGCTCAACATTCAACACTTTCTAAGTGTTGAATCTTTCAGACTCTGCGCACTCCCTGCAACAGCAGTCGTCTAACTCCTTTACTCAGACTAACAGCTGAGACTTCTTCTTATCCAGCCTGCATTCTCCTTGTAGGACCTCAATAACCCAAATCAACTCCTGGGCAAATAAAATCAAAAGGTTCAGCTACTGAGCCTTCATCGACGCACTCCTTGCGGATGAATTCGACTGCACACCTTGCAGGAATCTCCCGGCTCAGATAGAGAAA
>ML838330.1:114384-129026 GCA_009831015.1 Picea engelmannii | reverse complement strand
AATGTTCAAAGTTGTCTAGGACAGAAGCTCTAAATATTATTTCTATTTTACACTCCCCAGAGATGAGTTCATCACATGGTTGAAGGGTTGCTACTGTGAATGCACGTGCATCAAATTTAACATTATACTCTCTTGGCACAACTTTCATAGAAAAAACATCAAATAACCCCATAGAATCTCGCACCGCATTTTTGTATCTCTTCAACCTTTCATTCATGGTAACAAATTTTTGTTTCACTCATAAAACAATTAGATCAGAGTCACCTATTACTTGGAGGGACTTTATACCCATATCTCGAGTTAATTCCATACCCAAACATAATGCTTCATATTTTGTGATGTTTCTTTTGCATTTGAAGTGAATCCTATATTAAAAGGATATAACACTACCCTCAGGAGATGCAAACAATATCCCAACTCTAGCACCTATTTTGGATTGAGCTCCATCAAACTACATTTTCCAAACATCATCACTTCCTTTGATTTGATCACTTTCCTTCTCAGGGACCTGTTATCACACAAGTTATAGGTTGGACAAAGCCCAACCTATTGTCGTCCTTATACACACTTGAAAACGTGAGCTAAGTCCTGCTCACTTAGTGTGTCCTCAGAGGCACAATTCCTAGGTTCGAAGTCCACGCTGTCACTTTGACTTGAACCTTTTCTGTCTAGGATAACTCCTAGGGAAGCCAAGGGGGGTAGACACTAGTTACTAGATGAGATTAACATTTTAATGTTCTAGGAGTTGGTTTTAATTAGTTAGGTGGTCAGGGGGAAGCTAGCCTATGATGTTAAGTAACAATGCAAGATGCAACAATTATGTATGACAGTCAGGCCATTTCCTAGGACAACTAAGACTAGTGTCTAAGATTGGGCAAGGGGTCAACTAAGTTAAGGGGATGTTCGTTACAAGAGATTATAGAATTACAAATGTTACAACACGATATATAAATCTAGATACAAAAGAATATATCAGATATACAAAGTTAGACTAAGATAGATACAAGATGTAGAATATGCTGACAATTGCTTGAAATGTGCAGAAAAAGAAGATATTCAAAGGTGAAAAGATGATCAACACATCAAGCCAAGAATACTCACAACAAATGGAATTCTGTTGGACTTCTTTTCAATGGCCAAAAGATGCAAAGCACTCAAGACCCAATCAAGAGAATTCCTCCAGGTAGATGCTCACTTATTGAAGGATCACACCACTAATACAGGGATACAAGATAGATGAAAAGATGTAACCACGTAGGCGATTATTATACAACACATAAAAGATAACTTGAATGTAAATTGAAATACAATGAGATCAGTGAGCTTGCAAGTGTGTAAGTATAGAATTAAAGTGTTGATGTTGTAGAGCAAAGATTAAATTATGTGGTTAAGTGTGATTTATTTTAATCCTAGCTAGGTGTCAAACCAAAAATTTCCTCCCCCAATTACCAAGTGACTGCTGGATGCTCAAGAAGTTAGGCAACAAGGCCCACCTTAGCTTTGCAGGTCAATCCTAAGATCAGAGTACTACACCTTAGGTGAGTAAGATCAGGGTGTGGGTAGGTTAGGTGGGTTCTCTCATCATTAAAATCACACTTACTTCACCTTTTTTGGTTAACTATTACAAAATTGACATTTTCCCATGTCCTGGGTTTGGCAATTAAAATCCTAGTTTTTCGAAAAAACTCCCAAGTGGACAAAAAACACTAGAAAAACTTTTCCGACTGAGTTGAAACTTGGTCCACGGGTGTAGGGGGTCTCAATATATTTATTTTGAGTACAAATACCCCAATCAAAAATCTCAGGACCTAAGTTTTACATTAATTACCCATAATTAATTAATTCCCAACTTTAAAAAAAACCTAGCTAGACTTGACGAAATTCCGTGAAATTTTGCGTGTTGTCTTACATGGTAATTTACAACATTCCTAAAGATTATCTACCGAGGAATGACTTCATTAGAATTCCTTTCACCACTTTGGAGGATTTATTGCTAGTGGGAGTGAAAAACTCAGGGGAGATTAACCCGGCTGGTTAGGCCACATTTGTTAAAATAATGTAACTGCGAAGAGAATTCCTATTATTATTAGATTAAATCCCCATTGTGGATTAATCATGTCATTATTATTATTATTGTTATTGGATTAATCGCCATTGTGGATTAATCATGTCGGTAATTGTATAAGGACCAAATCCCCTTTTTCGGATTGGTCATCAGACAATTATAAAGGGCAGAATAAGAAGTCGGCCCGAACAGTTATTATGGAAGACCCATAATTAATTAAAGGTGGGTTTACCCACCCAGAGTGAGAGGTTGGCCCTACTAGTGGTGACCTTTCACACGTGCCAGTTTTGTATATATAGGAGGCTAGCGCCTCACTTCTAACACACAACTCACTTGCTCATTCTCTTATGAGGCAAGCTGCAATTACCAGTTGGAGAGAGGGAGAAGAGTGGCGCATCTCTTGGGGAGGACTATCTGTATTGGTTTGAGTTATCTATTGAACATTATATAATCTATTTATGATAAGGAATTTTTGTTGGGTTTTCTTCCCCTAGAGGGTTTCCCAGGATAAATGTTGTGTCTCTTGTGAATGTCTATTTCTCAGTGATCTTGTTCTTATGATGCTCTTATCTATTTAAATGAAAAGAACTATAATAATGGAATAAACATTAACATGGTATCAGAGCCAACTTGAAGGAAACATATTTCGCAAGAGAAAAATGTCATTGTTACCGAACATGAAAATTAGGGTTTTGCAAAAGTGAATTTTTCAGCTCCCTAACGACCTAGAAAGCTGTGCCCTCCCCCAAGGATCATTTTGGCACTTTGAGTGCACCTTTTCAGTGGCTAGATCTCCTAAAAAGTGAAACCCTAGTTTCACAAAGTACTAGAAAACCAAAAAACCAGAGTACCAGAAGTACCAGAAGTACTAGAGTACAAGAAGTACCAGAAAACCAGAAGCACCAATCCAGAAATCCGCAGATCAAGTTTGAGGGGTTAAAATTTGGAGTTTCGAAATTCCGACTGCACCAGCTAACTCGCCTCAGCTCAGCACATCTATCCCTTGGATCAGAATTTCAAACTTCAAAGTTTGAAAAATTAGGGTTTCCTCATAAAACCCTAAGTTGTAGTCTCAGAACCAGTTGCAATTGTAGTACCAGTTGCAGTTGCAGCCGTAGAACTAGATGCAATCACTCTGGAAGTTTTTGGTAATGATTACCGCTGCTACTAGATGGAGCCACTACCTGCAAATTATATCCGAGGTATGTACTCACATATGGTTAATGGTTAAACCCTAAAGAGTATTTGTAGGAGAAGGGATCTTTTTCCACAGATCCAGAAGGATCTCAATATCTAACACATTCAAAGGAATGATGCAACCCAGGTGTAATTATTCTAATATGCATCTATTTGTTATGAAATTATCTTGATCAGTGTTGCATGTTGAAGCTATGATCAAATCATTAGAAGGATTAAAAGTTGATCATAAAGCTTATCCTCTAACCTAACATTTTGTCAAGATAGCATATTGTTGTAGTACAATAAACAGGTTGAAGAAAGTACTCGTCACTTGAGTGAAGGAGACCTGGAAGAAAAGAAAACACTCACTCTTGAGGACAAGGCTCCAGGTTTGATTAATCAAGATTCAAAGGTACACATGACAAGTTAATGACTTTAGTTGAGATAGCAATCATCGTAAAGTATTATACTTGATAACATGTGAGAATACTTTGTCTCATATGACTAACACCTCCTCTAGGAGAAACCTTGTGTGTTAGTTTCAGATTGCCATGCTTGGTCACAACACTAAGAGAGTGTTGACCCCATTTCATATTGTATTCCTTACCTTTAATCTTTGCTAAATTATAAGTAATAATATCTAAAGGAGATACTGTGATGATTGTTCGTGCTATTGCTTTATATTATCAAGAAGGATATTATTCTTGCTTATTGTTTTGTTGACCTTGCTCCAGGTCATGAGGAAGCTATAGCGAAGGTTGCAGAAGGAAACGTGCTAAAGAAGAAATCATAAATGAAGAAATCATCAGTGGAAAATAAGAAGGTGGGTCACTCAGAAGCTGCCATGAGCCATGCTATTGAAGAATCCATGTGAACTCTAGAAGATTAGCTCACATCAACTACAAGGCGTTGCCATACGTATGCAAAGCTGTCACAGGTTTACCAGAACTCAAAGGTGACCATGAAGGTGTATGCGATGGATGTGCACAAGGGAAGAACGTCAAGAACCTGTTTTCGAAGAGGGACAACAACGCAGAAGGAGTCCTAGAACTCATTCATTCAGATGTATGTGGCCCAATGCCATCATCCTCCAATAATGGGTATGTATACTATGTATCATTTATTAATGATTATTCTCATAAAAGACCTGGATATATTTGAAGTGTTAACCAAGATCAAGGAATTCCAAGCCTTGATAAGAGAACCCTTCTGTAAGGAATATTAATCAGGTCAGATAATGGAGGAAAATATACCTCAAAAGAATTCGTGAATATCTGCAAAGATGTTGGGATCAAGATCTCCAACAAAACGGTGTAGCTGAACGGAAGAATAGAACCATGCTGGAAGCTGTGAAGATCAAGATCTTCCTATGTGCTTATGGGAAGAAGCAACAATGCCAGTTGTTTATGTGAAGAACTGATTGCCCCATAGTGCACTTGGGCTCAAGACACCAGAAGAGATGTTCACCGGAAAGAAGATAGAGGTAAGCCATCTCAAAATATTTGGCTGTCCAATGTTTATCCATATACCGAAAGAGAAAATAAACAAGTTGGAACCCTCCGAAAAGAAGCGAATATTTGTGGGATACTGTGAGGTATCCAAGGCCTTCAAAATATACATACCTGGTCACCACCATATTGAGATCAGCAGGGACGTGACCTTTGATGAAGAAGAAACACCTAAGAAATCAAGAAGATGCCAGCTTGAAGAAATGTATGAAGAGGAACCTGTAAATCCCAGGATGACAGAATCCGTGAGGGAAGTTCCTAGAGCTGTAGAACCTGTAAGGGAAGCCATAGCTTCCCCTGATGAGGAGACTCCTGAATATCATGATATAACATAAGTTCAAGAACCTCCTCAAATGACCTTCTCCCATAAAAGAAAGCCTACTTGGGCAAGAGAGCTTATTCAAGATGGAGAGAAGTATGGTGTTCCAGAAGGAACCACGAGACAGGTGAAAAGACCAAAGCCCTTCTCCAGTTACACGGCCTTGATGTGCAATTTACTTGATGAAGAACCCACATGTTTTGAAGAAGCTATCCAGAAGAAGGAATGGGCAGATGCAATGATAGAGGAATACCAATCCATAATAAAGAATGATGTATGGGAAATAGTTCCCAGACCAAAAAGTAAGGATGTCGTATCATCAAAATGGCTCTTCAAAATAAAACATGCTGCTGATGGAAGTATTGAGAAATATAAAACAATATTTGTCGCTCGTGGCTTTTCCCAAAAGGAAGGTATCGACTATGAAGAGACATTCGCTCCTGTGGCCAGATACACTTCGATCAGAACCATTATATCTCTTCCTACCAAGATGAAGTGGAAGCTGCACCAGATGGATGTGAAGACAGCTTTCTTGAATTGTGTTATCGAAGATGAAGTGTATATAGAGAAACCCCAAGGATTTGAGGTTGAAGACATGAAGTCTCATGTCTTCCGATTGAAGAAATCCTTATATGGATTGAAGCAAGCTCCCAGAGATTGGTATGGCCATATAGACAGTTTCTTTACGAGCTTGGGCTTTACCAAGAGTAATGCAAACTCAAATCTCTACTTCAAAATTATGGATAATGAACCAGTAATACTATTACTGTATGTGGATGACTTATTCTTAATTGGAGAAGAAAAGATCATCGCTGAATGTAAACATAGACTTTCCGCAGAATTTGAAATGAAAGAACTTGGTCTAATGCATTACTTCTTAGGCCTTGAGGTATGGCAGAGTCCAGAGAGAATCTTCCTTAACCAAGGGAAGTACACGGTCGAAATCTTAAAGAGATTCGACATGCTAGAATGCAAGTCCATGAATACTCCCATGGAAGTGAAGATGAAGCTGTTGGTTGATACTTCGTCAGATTTGATAGATGCCACTCTATACAGACATATTATTGGATCGTTGATGTACCTGATGAACACCAGACCAGACATATGTTTTGCAGTGAACACCTTGATTCAGTTTCTGGTAGAGCCCAAACGTGTTAACCTAGTGGCTGCAAAACATGTGATGAGGTACCTTAAAGGTACAGTGGATTATGGTCTCAGCTATGATGGAGATCATGACTTCACGTTGAGTGGATATACTGATGTAGATTGGGCAGGAAGTGTTGCTGACAGAACAAGCACTTCCAGATGTTGTTTCAGTTTGGGATCATCTATGATCTCATGGCAGAGTAGGAAGCAATCCAATATTTCTCTCAACACAGCGGAATTCGAGTACATTGCCGCATGTTCTGCTAGCTGTGAAGCTATATGGCTTTGAAAGTTGCTGATAGGCCTATTTGATTTGGATATGAGAGAAACCGCGATTCTATGTGACAATCAATGATGCATTAAAATGATAGAGAATCTTGTGTTCCATGATAGGTTGAAGCACATAGAGATCCGCTATCATTTCATCCGTGACATGGTACAGAGAGGAGCCTTGAAGCTCCAGTACATTAGCACGGATGAACAGGTTGCTGACGTGTTGACTAAGCCTCTATCTTATGTAAAGTTTGAACACTTTCGAGATAAGCTTGGTATAGTCTGAAAGGACCCTCCCTGAATGGGGGAGTAGATGTATTCCTTGCTTCTGACGTCATTGTTAGACGTAAAGCAAGATGAGTCATGCTTCTGAACTCGCTGTTAGACATAAAGCATGACTTTGTGTGATCCTTGCTTCTGACCTCGCTGTTAGACGTAAAGAAAGATGAGTCACGCTTCTGACCTCGCTGTTATATGTAAAGCATGACGTTGTGTGATCCTTTCTTCTGACCTCGTTGTTGGATGTAAAGCAAGATGAGTCATGCTTCTGACCTCGTTGTTAGACGTAAAGCATGACATCGTGTGATCCTTGCTTCTGACCTCACTATTAGACGTAAAGCAAGATGATTCATGCTTCTGACCTAGTTGTTAGATGTAAAGCATGACGTCGTTGATTCCTTGCTTCTGACCTAGTTGTTAGACGTAAAGCAAGATTATTCCTCACTTCTGACCTCATTGTTAGACGTAAAGCGAGATGTTGATGTGTTCCTTTCTTCTGACCTCATTGTTAGACGTAAAGCAAGATGAGTCATGCTTCTGACCTAGTTGTTAGACGTAAAGCATGACGTTGTGATTCCTCGCTTCTGACCTAGTTGTTAGACATAAAGCGAGATGGTGATATTCCTTGCTTCTGACCTAGTTGTTAGACATAAAGCAAGATGTGACTGACACTGAGCTACCAGCTTAACCACTATGACATTGAGCTAGTGTAGTACTGTGATGTGACAGCCTAGTGTTGTGATGAGGTATCATTTTTACCGATACATGTTTGAATCAGATGATGATAGAATTCTTTCGAGAATGATGATGATGTCGATGAAGAAAACTTTCGATGACTCGTAAATATGCTAGCCAATGTTTCAATATGATATTGACGATACTATCCTCCAGATGCCACTGATGATGCAAACCTCTCTCGCCTGATGCTGATGAAGAATACCCTTCTTGTTAAGGGGGAGTGTTGAAATAATGTAACTGTGAAGAGCATTCTTATTATTATTGGATTAAATCCCCATTGCAGATCAATCATGTCATTATTATTATTATTGTTATTGGATTAATCCCCATTGTGGATTAATCATGTCGGTAATTGTATAAGGACCAAATCCCCTTTTACGGATTGGTCATCGGACAATTATAAAGGGTAGAATAAGAAGTCAACCCCAGCAGTTATTATGGAAGACCCAGAATTAATTAAAGGTGGGTTTACCCACCCACTGGTGACCTTTTACACGTGCCAGTTTTGTATATATAGGAGGCTAGCACCTCACTTTTAACACACAACTCACTTGCTCATTCTCTTATGAGGCAAGATGCAATTACCAGTTGGAGAGAGGGAGAAGAGTGGTGCATCTCTTGGGGAGGACTATCTGTATTGGTTTGAGTTATCTCTTGAACATTGTATAAGCTATTTATGACAAGGAAGTTTTGTTGGGTTTTCTTCCCCTAGAGGGTTTCCCAGGATAAATACTGTGTCTCTTGTGAATGTGTATTTCTCAGTGATCTTGTTCTTATGATGCTCTTATCTATTGAAATGCAAAGAACTATAATAATGGCATAAACATTAACAACATTAACCTCCTGAGGATAAAAACACTCAGTGAAAGGAACTCTCCTAATGAAGAAACCGTAAGGAAACTAACCTAACATGATCCATGTAAACCTATTACATTATAAACCCGCACAGGGGTGCATAAATCTCTCATACAAAACTGTGTTGGAGCAAAAAAATGCCATGTAGAACCAAAAGGTCTTCGATATGTTTGCATCTATTGATGCATATCTTCATGGTACATGGAGTTGACCCCCTAGTTGAAGAGGCGGTCAACACAACCCAACCACCAAATGGCGACAACTAAGAGGTCACCTACACACTGTCACCTTAGGCAAGTGTCCCCATCACTTTAGAGGTGAGGTAGTCACCTCTAGGGGGGAATCCTAGTGACCCTATAGGGGCAATGAGATGGAGAAAGATGAATATGGAGATGAAGTACCTAGAGGTCAAATGTAAATAGTATGAAGGTTTTGGAATGAAGTCTTGGGAACGTTTAAGGGTTTCCAAATGATTTGAGTGACCTACCAAGTGTGAATACCTGCCTGAGACACAAGTAAAGCCAAGCATATAGTGTAATATGTTAGTTGGACAAGCAAGTCAATATTGTTGTCCCTAATTTGAAGAAACAATAAATGATGTATATCATCTCAATAAAGATAACAAAGACTACAAAATAAGTGCTAAGCATATTATGATAAATAAACAAGAGATAAAGCTAGTGAAAGCTAGCTCAACTCACCAATGATTGAGCAACAACTTTAGCACAAATAACAAGGACGAAACAAAAGCTTACTATAGAGATATTATCAGCCTTATGGATGTAGAATGTTTTTTACAACAACAATAAAATCAGCCACTGAAATCCGTAAAGAAACCACCCAAGAATTGCCTTGAACCAAGTAGAAAAAGTTGGCAAATTTTTAGAAAATTTTGATGGTTCAAGCACAAGTTATAAGTGACTTTATATTAGGGTATCTGTAGTCAAGTTATCAGACTTATGGCTGTAGCAAACCAATCCCTATATCAGAAAAATTATCCAACACAAATTGCTTGTAATTGGATCAAAGGATGCGCCTAGTTTAGTAGAGGGTTAGGGCATAAATTTAGGCCTAGTCTAGGGTTAGTTTAGGAGCTAGTTAGGGTTAGTTACCTAGGGTTAGTGCAACCTTAATGGCTGTAGGTTATTTTATATTACAAAAGAAATTTGTAGTGGTTGAAAGGGGATGCCTCAATGAGGCAAGAGAGCCAAAAGCTCAAGGAACACTTCCCCAAAGAAAGAGACTTAAAACTTGTAAAATCATGTTTTCCAAGGCAATAATTTTGTTTCTCCAATGCAACAAGTAAATGACTAGTGCTCTTAATAATTGGGTTAATGGGGTCTGTTATCGCACAATCTAAAATTTCCCAAAGCCTAAAGGCAAGTAGGCCTAATATTGATGTAACACAGAGGTAGTCCTATCACTGTCACCCCAATAGGGTACCTCTTTCTATTTAGGAGGAGGAAAACCTCACTCCAAGGGAGATGTCCCAGGACCTAGTTGGTTGATGAAGGGTAGAAAGACAAGGTGAAAACCCACCCCTCTCTCTAAGTCACTCAATGGAAAAAGTCACTTGGATAAAGTTTTAAAGGGACAAGGGAAAGTGAAAGTGGGTTTGTACCTGCCCTTTTCCAGTGAAACATCAAACGTTAGTAGTAACAATGATATCAATGATTATAATTAATGAATTCTTAAACAAATTATGTGCTTCTAGAACAAGCTATATATAATAAAGATGAGATTATGGTAGAAACAATGTATCTTGAAAATTGCAAGTTATGATGACAAGAAATGATATAAAAGGTCTTGCAAATTTGATAATACTTTGTCCCTCATGATTTCAAGATTAATACAAGTCAATAAATGACTTAAATGGATTTCCAAACACTTATAACAACATTAATAAATGATGATGACAACAATAGCAGCCACTTCATAAAAGTACTATAATGAAGCAATAAGACAAGTACTTCAACATCCAATGATTACAGTTTTCTTAGTACAAATGTTTAGTGGTTTTTATAGATGATTTTTTAGGGTTGTTAGGGGCTGCAATAGTGGCTGTAATAGCAGCTATGATAGCAGTAACAACTTCAGGATTTTCACTTTAGAAAGGAAGCAAAGGGAAGACTAAACCCTAGGGTGATGATGCCTAAGTTAGTGCAAATTTCTGGGTAGGTTAGCTTAGTTAGTGTGCTTGTTAGAGCCGTAAAATGATTGCTATAGCAGAAGCAAGCTAGGTTAGTGGAATTGCCAAGCTAAAAAGGGAGTTTGAAAGTTTAAGGTTGCTTATCAAAGGGAAGAAGACAATGACTAGTGCCTTTCCAGGGTAATGGAGTGAAATATGGTGGCTTCTTCTAAGGCTTCTAACTAATGATAATACACAAAATTCTAAGAGGGAAAAAGTCTAGCAGGAATAGAAACTTAAGTCCTCCTAGGTTTTGATCTCAAGAAACAAAGTGCTAGGGTGTAGGCACTTCTTGTAATGTTCCCAAGCCAATGTTTTGCTTGGAACCATTGATTTATTAACTGTTTACTGTTATTTTACTGTGTTTGTAGGTTTACTTCAGATAATTGCGCTTTGATGGTTTATTCATGGGATATTACACATGGAGATATAGATCTGACAGATATCATAAACAAATAACAATATGCAAGCATATATCACCAGTATAGAATCAATAGCTTCATATATGACATTTATTTAGATAGTAAGTGGTCCAGATACAATGGATCTGTAGATTTGAGAAAATACAATAAGAATAAGGAAGTTGGAAGAATAGTTGCTCCAAGACTTCACAAAACTGCAGATAATAGCCTCCCAAGGATCCACAATAACCTGATGAAGAGATAAGATCAATGTTGTCCCTGTGGATGAATGGAGCCCTATTTGCTAGATGATATGCACCCTCCTGGATGGTTGTATAACCCCAATAATTCAGCCTTCCTTCTCAAGGCCTCCAAAAAATACCAAAACCCCCTGAATAGTAGATCGGGGCAAGATAAACCCCCCAATGGAGTTTCAAGATGAATGGCGAATATATGACCCTTTAGATGAGTAGATCCACTTTCTGTAGTATGCCCTCCTTCTCTCTGAAGCTCAATATTTCTACCTCCTTCCTCAAGGCCTCCAATAACCCCCAAAATATCTATAATTGTAGATCGAGGCAAGACAAACCCCTTGGCCAAGTATCAAGCTATTTGGGCACGATTTGATTTCCCAAATGAATGGATCCTCTTTTTGTAGTGCGCCCCCCTACTCTTAAACTCATACCAAGCTCTCGTAAATAATATGGCAGGTAAATCTCCTCCAAAATAGGCTAGAAAGGATGTCCTACGGCCTACAAAGAGAACCCAGAAGTCCTTTGGCTCAAAATATTTCTCCTCCTAGATTGAACCGATCTCCTTCAGAAGCTACGCCCCCTGCTGGAAATCCCCTCAATGTTGCGCACTAATCTCTTCTGTGATGATGGATGTGACCTGAACCTGCTATAGAATGGTGTGGGAGGAATATTGCACCCTCTGGACCAAGCTTAGATTAATATGGGTGGAATCTTTCTCCACCGAGTTGATCTCTAGGGTTTGTAACCCCAAACCCTCAAAATGGCTTTGTGCTCAAGAGCCCAAAATGAAAAAGTGATAATAATCCAGAATGAATGAGAGATGCACCCTTCCTTTCTTTTATACCCTTGATCTAATTCTTTGTTGAGTTAGTTAATCTCTGGGGTTAACTCCTAGCTTTTCCACATGTGTTCTTTTCTTTTCTTCATTTCACCTTTTTCTCCCAAAGTCAACTTAATATTATAACATTGTGCTCAGGTACGTGCTTTGGGATATCTTGGTCCCCGTGTTATATGAGACTATAGTCTAGCGGGGACACCTAGACTACTAAGTCTCTCACAACCTCTTTATCAAGAGGTGGGGGACATTATAGTCTCCCCTCTACTAGAATTTGCTTTCCCACAAGCAATCATGAACCTGTCTCCTGAAGAACCTATTCACTTTCCCAAGTGGCATCCTCTATAGGTAAGTTCTTCCACCTGATCAAGTATTCCTTGATGCTCCTCTTCCTTAACCTCCTCTACCTTACTTCTAATACTTATTCCGGAATCAATATCAATTTACCTTCTTCATACAAAGGGGGAAGTTCCTCAATAGGAATGATGTGTTTTCCTATAGCTATTTTTAAGCATGATACATGAAAGACATTGTGCAATTTTCTGCCCTGTGATAGATCAAGCTCATATGCCATGGCCCCCACCTTCATGTTTACCCTGTATGGCCCAAAAAATCAAGGTTGGAGCTTTTATGTGCCACTCCTCTTAATAGATGCTTTTCTAAATGGTTGAAGCCTCAAATATACCAAATCACCAACCTTAAATGTACGCTCCACCCTGTGCTTATCTTCTTGTACCTTTTGTTGATTCTGTGCCCTTTGCAAATGGTCTTTAAGCTCTCTGAGAATATCCTGACTTTGCTGAATCTAATTTTGTACCATAGGAGCCCTACTTTCACTGAAGACAATCTCCACAAAGGAGAGGGGATCATAACTATATAAGGCCTTGAAAGGTGACATGCCAATAGACATGTGATAGGTGGTGTTGTAGCAATATTCTCCCAAGTGGAGCCACTTAATCCATGTCTTCTCTTGCCTTGAAACCTAATTTTGAATGTATCCTTCAACCCATTTGTTGACTATCTCTGTTTGATTATCGGTTTTGTTGCTGCTTTATACACACCTAGGAGACATGGAATAAATCTTCAATCCACTCAGTATGTCCTTTGGGACAAGTGAGAGTTAAGGTGTTGTCACCTAATCCTCAACTCCTCCGTTTAGGTCAACTCCTAGCGAAGCCAAGGGGGGTAGTCCCTAACAAAAATACTATGGCTTGATCTAAGTTAAGTACAAACTATAAATCTAGGAGTTTATTACTTTTATTCAACAATCAACCATGAATTGAAATACACATAAACAAATTATTCATCCACGATGTAACATCAAGCATATACACTTGCATAAAAGGATATCCAGGTACGTTTTTTATATGCAAGTGAAATTAAAACTTCCTTAAAGACGATATCCAATATGTAAACAAAAAAGCCTGTGGCTTTGCTGAATGTGAAAATTGAGACCAGTGCCTTAAAGTGAATCGTGGGCAATGTAGTTCGTGTGTTTTATTAAGGTAAATTGACGTTGAATTAGTGAAATGGTTTGGGCCTCCTTAGAGGTTATCTCTTTGTTTGGAAACTTGCAGAGAGCTTTACCGAAACCCAATGGTCTTACCAGTAAAACTCACTCAAAGTGCTGGATGTCCAAAACGGGTGGGAAGCCAGGTCCCAAGAGGGCCCACCTTACTTCATAGGTCACTTCAAGGCATTTTCCCGCACATTAAGATAACTACTTTAGAGATTTTCTTATTTAATCTATCAACCACTGACCAGCACAACGTGTATGAAACTTACTTCCAACAGATCGAGACTAGCTTGCAACTGGAAGGGTCAGGAACCGCACTATGAGATGAGGGGAACTTGTTTATTTTAAAAAAGAAAATAAATAACTGAATTTGAAATGTGAGACTAATTACTAATCCACATTGACTAGGCCTCTTGTGAGGAGCTGAGGGGATGGTTTATTTGCCAAATTGAAATTGCGAGAAATAAAGTTAATCTAGCAATTAGTGTTCTACTTTGCAAAAGGAAAACTAATCTAAATGTTGTGTAATTCTTTGAGACTTGTAAGATTTGATTCCTTTACCTAGTCCTTATATCATGAGATAAATTTAGACTTTAAGAAAAATGAAACTATGCACGAAACTGAAGCAAACACAACCACACCAGTTCCCCCCTTGAGGGGAAAAGAAGAAAAGTGAAGCTTCCTTAGCTTCACTTATTTTATTAGCTCGGTTACAAGTGATATTTTAAGAGTCTTTAGATATTTTAAAAGGATTTTGGATCCTTACAACAATGGATCAAGGTGTTACAATTTATACAAAACTTAGGAAAACGTAGGATGCTTCCGAAGGTCCCAAATGCTCCTAATCCACCAAATTTTGGCAGAGTTTCCCTTTTTTTATTCAATGACGTACACAAAACAGCGAACAAAGAATACACAAAATGGAAAAAAACACTTTAAGAGTGTCTTTGGCTATTAGCAAAAAATCTACAAAAAAATTCTAAGTTAAATTCTTCAAAAAATGGCAAAAGGGAACTAAGGAACTCAAGCTAGAAAGCTAGTTTCCTTAGGGTCTTTTGTGTCTGTTCGAAAATAGAAAGTTTAGAG
>ML838330.1:85133-100769 GCA_009831015.1 Picea engelmannii | reverse complement strand
AACCTACCTCTCTTGGATCTAAGCCAAGTGTCCACCACCAAGCAAATGAGTAGATCTCAAGGCTAGGGCACACCATCTAGGGTTTGAAAGCTAGATCTAGGGTGTAGAAAAATGTAGGAGGTGTTGGGATCAAGAAAAGAGGTTTGGTAGGCCTTGATATTGATGCCAAGGAAGGTGAGAGGTCTCAAATAATTAAAAAAAAATCATTTGTGGAGTTTCTAGAAGAGGGGGGCGTAACTCCTCTTGGAGGGGGCAAAAAAAAGGTGAAAATGAAGGAATGGAGGGGGATTAATGAAAGAAAAGGAGTGGGATCATACTAGGAGGTTATGTGGGGGGTCAAAGAGAGTCATAACTTATGAGAGGGGGCCCCAAATAAGTCACAACAACCTCCACCAAGGAAAAACGCCAATCCCCCTAGGGGGGCATGATTTTTGAGTGTAGAAGGTGGGAAAGGAGTTAGAATAGGTTGGAAAAGGTTGGGAGGTTTATGTTATGCTTAGGGAGGCTCTATATAACCATCATTTCAACATTTCACATCATCTAACTCATTATTACAATTATTGACATTTCGACAATGTCATACTTAACAATTAAAATTGTTGTTTTAACTGACTGACACTCCGGGTGGACAAATGCATAGCAAAACTTGTCCGACTGAGCTGAAACTTGGTCCATGGGTGTAGGGGGTGCTATTCTATTTATTTTGAGCACAAATACCCCTATCAAAAGTCCAAGGACCTAGTTTTTACAATAATTGTTCAAAAACATTTAATTAATTAAATAATTAAAATCCCAACCTTAGGAAAATTAATTAAATTTAATTAATTAAAAAAAACCTATCTAGACTCGATGAAATTCCGAGAAACTTTCTACAATGTCTAACATGGTCATTTACATAATTCATAAACAATATCTACCAAGGGATGAGACCATTAGAACGTCATTCACCACTTTAGAGGAATTATTGCAAGTGTGAGGGAAAAACTCATGGGAAATCAACCAGGCTAAAAAGCCTAGTTGACAACCTAAGGATAAAAAACCCTCGGTGAAAATAACTCTCCCAATGAAAACATCCCAAGGTACCTGACCTAACTATGATCCATGTAGACCTATTACATTATTAACCCACGCAGGGGTGCAGAAATTCCATTTACAAAATTTTGTGCTGGAGGCATAAGATGCCCAATAGAACCAAACTGTCTTCAACATACTTGCATCTGATGATGCATATATTCATGGCACATGGATTTGACTGCCCGATGCTAAATGGGCGGTCAACACAGTCCAAATGTACTTTTGGTGCCTCAAAAGTAGAATACTTGGGTCATCTGGTGGGAAAGGATGGCATCAGGGTGGACCTGAAAAAGATTGAAGCTATGCAAGATTGGCCGCACCTAAAGACTCTCAAAAGATTGCGTGGATTTTTGGGCCTAACAGGGTATTATCGCAAGTTCATTAAGAACTATGGAAAGATTGCAACACCTCTCATGACTCTCCTCAAAAAGAACTCTTTCACTTGGACTCCAGCAGCTGCTCAAGCTTTTCAAACCTTGAAGATGACCATGTGCACCACTCCGGTTCTGGCCCTTCCCGATTTCAAAAAGACCTTTGTGTTGGAATGTGACGCCTCAGGGAAAGGAATCGGTGTTGTCCTTATGAAAGAGGGTCGACCTTTGTCCTTCACCAGCAAGCAACTGTTTGAAAGGAATCTGGGCAAACCCATTTATGAAAAAGAAATGTTGGCGATTCTGCATGCCGTTGAGCTATGGCATCCTTATCTCTTGGGGCAACGCTTCCAAATTAAGACCGACCATCAAAGCCTCAAGTACTTTCTGGAACAATGCATTTCCTCCCAGGAGCAACAAAAATGGGTGACTAAGCTCTTTGGATATGATTATGAGATAATTTACAAGAAGCGCAAAGACAATGTTGTGGTGGATGCACTGTCCCGGAAATATGAAGACGAAGGATCCCTTTTTTCTCTTTCCTTCATTGTACCCGATTGGTTCCAAGCTGTGCGTCAGAAATGGCTTTAAGATCCCAAAATCTCGCATCTGATCCAACAATTGTAGAACAAGGCTCTGACTCCCCCAAGGTACTCCTAGCTCTAGGATGAGCTTCGATACAAAGACCGCTTGTATTTAAGTAAACAATCCAAGCTCAAATCCACGGTACTTTCTGAGCTTCATGCTACACCCACAGCGGGGCACTCAAGGTTCACCAAAACATATGACCGAGTCAAACGTTCTTTTTTCTGGGATGGTATGAAACAGGACATTCGTAATTTTGTCACCGAATGTGAGGTGTGTCAACACAACAAGGGAGAAATAGTCAAATCTCTAGGCACCCTCCAACCGCTTCTGATTCCCCCTCCTATTTGGAAGGATATCTCTATGGACTTTATTACAGGCTTACCCAAATCGGGGAATAAATCAATCATAATGGTGGTGGTGGATCCCCTTTCCAAGTATGCTCATTTTTTTGCTCTTCACCACCCATTTACTACATCCACGGTGGCTCAAATTTTCATGGACTAGGTCTTCAAGCTTCATGGCATGCCGCACTCTATTGTTTCTGATCGAGACCCAACTTTCACAAGAAATTTTTGGCAAGAACTATTTAAGCTACAAGGCACACAATTGCATCTCAGCTCAGCTTATCATCCCCAGATGGATGGTCAAATGGAAGTTGTCAACAAGTGTTTGGAAACATATATGAGGTGTTTTGCCTCTGAAAAACAACACCAGTGGGCTCAATAGTTACCCCTCGCCGAATGGTGGTACAACACTACATACCATACAACCACTCGCATGACTCCTTTTGAAGCGGTATATGGACAGAATCCACCTTCAGTTCTCTCATACTTACCAGGTACCTCGAAGTTCCAAGCGGTTGACCAAACACTTACAGTCCAAGAGGATATCCTTTGTACCCTTAAAGAGAACTTGGTCATGGCACAGAATAGAATGAAGCAGCAAGCAGATCAAGGTCACTCTAAACGTCAATTTGCAGAAGGGGATCAGGTGTTTTTGAGACTGCAACCATATAAGAAAACTTCCCTCGAGGCCAAGCATTGTCAGAAGCTAGCACCCAAATTTTATGGCCCTTACACAGTTCTCAAGCATGTGGGACAAGTCACATATCAGTTAGCTCTGCCCAGCCAGTCGAAGCTACATCCTGTTTTTCATGTTTCATGCTTGAAGAAGGTGATTGGAACCAGGTGCCAAATTCAAACCAACCTTCCAGAGTTAGCTGAAGAAGGATCCATTTGGCTACAACCAAAAGCAGTTTTGGACCAGCGTGAGCGTCGCCTAAGTTAGAAAACCATCAATGAAGTGCTAGTACAATGGAAAGATATGACTCCAACAGATGCCACTTGGGAACCAACTACCATTCTACAACAGTTTCCACATCTCAAGCCTTGAGGACAAGGCTATTTTTAAGGGGGCAGACATGTTAAGGTCCTAACCCACACATAGGTAGATCAATGTATTCAGATGTAATAAAGGTCAATATTAATAAGGCATTTCAATAAAATAGAATAAGACGGATGTAAGAAGACCTAATAGAATCTTCCGCTTCTAGAAGGATCTTCCTCTAGATGCTTCTCTTAATAGACATATTTAGTATAAATAAGGGTCGAGGGTATGAAAACCCTAGCTTGGAGATTATTGTAATAGTGTGCTGCTCGACTGGAGGTTGCCCCCTCGAAGAGGCCTGTGAACATTGCTTTCTGAATCAAAGTGCTATTTCAGTTGTTGTTCTCATATTATTACTGTGTTATTGTGGATGATTATGTTGGTTATATTACTGTTATTCTACCATTCCTAGAATTTTATTTTTGTTCTGCATATTTATTAGAGCTGGTATCTTGCATTTGGTTAGCCTATCCACCACCACAAAAATGCATTCCTTGCCCCGGGCCTTGGGCAATACTGTGATGAAATCCATAGATATAATTTCCCATTTATGCTCAGGAATGGGAAGTGGTTGCAATACCCCTGCGTTATGAGTGTGTTCATCCTTGTTTTCCTAACAAGTGGTGCATTCCTTGATGTGGTGCATCACATCATCCTTCATGCCCTTCCATGCAAATTTTTCCCTTATTTGCCTGTATGTTTTGACGAATCCCTGATGCCCTGTTACCGGTGAATCATGGCATGCCTGTAGCACTCTAGTTTTAAAGGTTGACTCTGGAACCAAGAAGATTCGACCCTTGTGATATATGATGTCATACACAATCCTGAAGTTGTCATATTGTACCTTCCCATCCATCAATTCGCATGCAAACCTGTTTTTTGAATATTCCACCAAAAGGTGTGCCTTCCAGTCAACTGAGATGTTGGTCATAGCATAAACTGATGGTCTTCTAGATAAGGCATAAACCACCACATTATTTTTTCCTTTGACAAATTCAATGTCAAATTCATATGCATGGATCTTGCTAACCCATTTTTTTTGTCTCTCATTTAAGTCCTTCTAATCCAAAAAGTACTTGAGACTATTGTGATCTGTCCTCACTACAAATTTTGCCCCAACCAAATATTGTCTGAACTTAGCCAATGCATGCATGATGGCTAACATCTCTTTGTCATAAATGGTATAGAGAAGCTCAAAACCCCTCACTTTACGGCTCTCATAGACAATGGGGTGCCTATTCTGCATAAGTACTACTCCAATGCCCTCCCCTAAGGTGTCACACTCCATTGTGAAAGGTTGTGCGAAATATGGTAGAGCTAATACCAGACAAGTGCTCATTACCTTCTTCATCTTGTCAAAATTCAACTGTGCCTCTTGACTCCACTTGAATGCACCCTTTCTGGTCAAATCGGTCAAAGACATGCAAAGTTGAGAGAAGCCTTTGACAAACCTCTTGTAATAACAACATATGCCAGGAAATCCTTTCAATTCGATGAGGGTCCTAGGTATTGGCCAATCAAATATAGCTTATATATTATCTTGGTGTACCTGTACTCCTTTCACCCCAATGATGTGTCCCAAATAGAGGACCTCTCTCATCCCAAATTCACATTTGGATTCTTTAGCATATAAATATTTCCCTTCCATGATGGCTAAGATCTGTTCTACATGCTGAATATGCTCCTCCCATGTTTTGTTATATATCAACAAGTCATCAAAGAAGACTAAGAGGAACTTCCTTAATTGCTTGTTGAAGACATGATTCATGTAATATTGGAAGGTGGTTGGCGCATTAGTTAGCCCAAAGGGAATTACCAAGAACTCATAGTGACCATAATGACATCTGAAGGTTGTCTTGGGTACATCTTGCTCCCTCATTTTTATTTGATGATAGCTAGAGCGCAAATCTATTTTTGTGAAGTATACAGCCCCATGAAGCTCGTCCAATAGCTCATCAATCCTACGAATGGGGTATTGGTTCTTGATAGTCTTTTTATTCAGTGCCATGTAATCAATGCACACACGCATTGTCCCATCCTTCTTTTTCACTAACACCACTGAAGATGCAAAGGGACTGGAACTTGGTCTAATGTGGCCCATGTACGAAGTGGTAATGACCGGTTCCGCTCCCTCTTCCAACTCTATAATGTGCTCAAGCCCCCTATCTAGTGGTGCTCCTAGAGGAATAGGCTCAAAAACCTTGTTGTGTTTGTCAATGATACTCTAAATGTATGGAGAGTAATGAGTATCCCCTTTCTTATCCATCTGAACTGATATTCTACATTTCATTGCATAAACAATGTCTTCTCTCCTAAAGATGGCCTCCATGCGCTTTGTTGTCACCACTCTAGGTGTGTTTTCTGTCATCCCCCTGAGTACCATATTTTTTCCACTTTCCTCCATGAAATACATCTCTATGGTCTTATAGTTGGTAGTGATTGGTCTCGATGTACTAATCCATTGAACTCCTAATATGATGTTAGTATCTGGAATGTCCATCACATAAAAATCCTATGCCAAGTCATGCCTTCCCAATGTAAGTTTCATTCCTCGAATATACTTGTCACAAGGAATAGTGTGCCCTCCTGCTACCTCCACATTGAATCCTTCAAACTCTATTGTAGGTATATGCCTTATTTTCAGTAAGGTCGAATCAATGAAGTTGTGTGAAGCACCCTCATCAATGAGAACTGAAACTTTTTGTCCCTGTAGCACTCCTCTCATCCTGAAGGTGTTGAATTTGGGCACCCCACTAGTTGATGCTATAGTAACCTTCTTGTTTGTTGTAAGGCCGTGACCTGCATCCTCCTCATCTTCGTTCTCTGTGGGATCCAACTTAGGTGGTGTTGCCGTCCTTATACACACTTGCAAACGTGAGCTAAGTCCTACTCACTTAGTGTGTCCTTGGAGGCACAATGCCTAGGGTCAAAGTCCACACTGTCACTTTGACTTGAACCTCTTCCATCTAGGCTAACTCCTAGGGAAGCCAAGTGGGGTAGACCCTAGTTACTAGATGAGATTTAGAATTTAATTTTCTAGGAGTTGGTTTTAATTGGTTAAAAGGTTAAGGGGAATCTAGCCTATGATGTCAATCATCAGATGCAAGATGCAACTATCTAAGTATGAGAGTCAGACCCTTTTCCTAGAGAAACTAAGACTAATGCCTAATATTGGGCAATGGGGTGAGCTAAGTTAGAGGGATATTCGTTACAAGATAATTACAAGTTACAATATTATAACAAGATAGACAAACTAGATACAAAAGAATATCAAGATATACAAGCTAAACTAGATATAAAATATTAACAAGTGCTTGAAATGTGCAGGAAAGGAGATATTTAAAGATGAACAACCATCAACACATCAAGCCAAGCATGCTCACAATAGATAGGCTTCCGTTGGAATGCTTTTCAATGGCCAAGAGACGCAAAGCACTCAAGACCCAATCAAAAGAATCCCTCTAGGTGGATGTGCACTTCTTGAAGGATCAGACCACAAGTACAATAATTAAGGATATATGAAAAACATGGAAAGCCAAATATTCCAAATGAAAGATTTAACCACTAAGATATTATTTCTACAACACATAAAAGATATCTTGCATATGAATGTAAATTGAAATACAATGAGATCAATGAGCTTGCAAGTGTGTAATTATATTGCTGATATTGTAGATTGAAAATTAAATTAAGTGATTAAGTGTGAGATTAATTTTAGCCCTATTTAGGTGTCAACCCAAAACTCTCCTCCCTCTATTACCAAGTGGTTGTTGGATGCTCAATAAGTGTGGCAATGAGACCTACCCTAGCTTCACAAGTCAACCCTAAGGGTGAGTACTCCGGAAAACATTCTGTGGCTTTCCTCAAAACCTCGTTTTAAATGGTGAAGATGGTGAATTATGGTGTCCTATTAAGTCTAATTAGTTTATTTTAGACCTATGAGCTAAATGTGGCGAAGTGTTACTGAATTCTTGTAGCTTGTTCAACAAAGGATTGCCAAAATACTGAAGACGAGTGTGAACTCTTAACAATGAAATTGCAGATTTAGTTCTTAAGTGTTGAATTATTGCATGTAAATGTAAAAACTAAAATGCTTGTGAAACTGAGATCTGAAAAATGATGAAGGCTGAGGCCTTTAAACAAATGTATTGCAAGTTAAATTTTAACTTCCAGAAAAGGCCTTGGGGACCCAAACTGGAACTAATGATTGAGTTCTTAGTTTATTAGATTGCACATATGAAGTGTAAGAACCGAAAGTAGCTTGTAGAATTGTAAAAGCTGATTACTTTATGCCTTTATGAAACTTGTGTTAGCATGCGCATGTGTAAGATAAATATTAGAGAAACTGAAACTTGCATGCAACGGAAAATAGAGATCTAATCTAAGCCACCATGGGCTCTAAGCTAGCATGTGTTAAGTGTGAGATCTACTCTAGATTATTTTAGCTTTAAGCATGCATGTAGAAATCACTACTAATCTAGCTAAACTAAGCAAGGAAAGACAGAAAATAAAACTAATCTAAACTTGCCAAGTAAAAACTGAAGGAAAGGAAAGCAAGCCGCTTGGGTACAACTCCTTTGGGCTTGCGTTTACAATATCTTGGAGTGAAAGAATAAAAAGAGAAATTGTTACCACAATGAGAGGACTTGTTTCGAGGGTGTGTTGTGCATGAAATTGGGCGGCATGCTTTCTTGTCTTGGTAAGAACTTGGCTTGCCTGCTGATTTGGGCTGCAACACACTCAACAAAGTTACAAAATTTATGTTTTTAGGCATAAATTTCGTGCATACAAAAACCAGAAAACTGTATTGATTAAGTGACCAATCTAAGCATGTTAGATACCAAAAACCGAATCTAAAAGAATGAGCAAGAGGGATAGAGAATGCTAGTGAAGTGTAAGAGAAGATGAGGGTACATTCATCCTTGAAGCTATCCCAACAACTTAATAGAGGTGATCTACAAAACTTAAACCAGAAGTGAAATGGAACAACAGATAATATCTTGCATGCATAGAAAATACAACATAGTTTCTATTATATAAGCATGCACAAAATATATAGGTGGGCAACTACACTATTGCCTCACCTAGCCTAATAAACTAATTTACTTGAGCAACTATTTACCAAAACACATAAAGATTCAAAATGATATCACCTCACAATGAGTGGCAAATCTAGACCAATCTTGAACGCCACAGTATCCTCCAAAGCAGTTTATGTATTATTAAATGGGAAGAAGTTGTAGCATCAATGTTGCTACAAGCTCTTCAAGAACCAAAACCAGTGAAGCAATGTGAAAGTAATGAGAGAGAGATAGATGGGAAGAATTCGATAGCATAACAATACTGTGAAGAATGATCTTGAATGAGGGAGTGAGGGGTTTCTTATATAGCCTTGGGAGACCAAGAAACCCCTCTTGGATCTTCAACACTTTTCAAAGATCCAAAGGTGAAGACAACTCATTAAGGAAAGCAACCAATGAGATGATAGGATTTTAGGGTAAGGGGAAATGGCAAGAAGGTGAGGGGATGAGGATAAAGAAAGGAAAGGAGGGGGAGAATTAGGCAAGGAGGTCCACTCATGGGTTAAAGGAAGAGTTTCCTTGCTTTCCACGAAGATCTTTCCATCTCCACGTGAGTTTACTCAACTCACTAAAAGATAAGGTGTGAGTTAAGGAAGGAAAGACGTGAGGTAAAGTTGTGTGAGTTGGAAAGTGAGGATGGCACAGGCCTAAATGGCATATGAGAGGTGGATGAAGGGAGGCCCACGCTTTAACTAAATAGAAATTCCCAGCTTACGTGTGAGGTTTCCAAAATTACTTGAAGTAAAGCGTGAGAGTGATGGGTACGTGAGGTTTTAAGTGTGAGAGTGTGTGGGACACACCCCCAATGGGACATGGATGGGTGAGGAGAAGTGTAAGGAGGGAGATGGGACCCACGATTTAAAGCAAAGCAAATCCCAATTAGAATTTCTGATGTTTCCATGCTTACGTAGAGGGTCATGTGAGCTCACATGAGGTAATGCGTGAGGGTGAAGAGTACATGGAGTTTGAGAGGAGGGAGTTTGGAGTCCACACTCTAAGTGAGGTGGAGACTTAGAGAAAGGGTGCACCTCATGAAGAGGGGCCCTCAACCCAATAATTAAAACATTACCAAGTAAGGTGTGGAGTGGGGACGTATCTTTTAAGTTGGAAAATAATTAAAAGGTGAGTAATAATTAAAGGTGGGTTTAAAAGGGTAGGAATGGGTAGGAAAGGTATGGTGGGGTCCTTATCTTCATTAATGCCACTTACTTCACTTGATTTGTTCTACTATTACAAAATTTACATTTTCCCATGTTCTGGGTTTGGCAATTAAAATCGTCGTTTTCCTGAAAAACTCCTAAGTGGACAAAAGACCTAGCAAAACTTGTACGACTGAGTTGAAACTTGGTCCATGGGTTTAGGGGGTCTCATTAGATTTATTTTTAGTACAAATTTCCCTATCAAAAATCTGGGGACCTAAGTTTTAGATTAAATACCCAGAATTAATTAATTCTGAACCTTAAAAAAACCTGGCTAAACTTGATGGAATTCCGTGAAATTCTGCATGCTTTCTTACATGGTCATTTACAACATTCCTAAACACTAGCTACCTAGGAATAACTTCATTAGAATTCCTTTCACCACTTTGGAGGATTTATTGGGTGGGAGTGAAAAACTCAAGGGAGATTAACCCGGCTAGTTAGGCCACATTAACCTCCTGAGGATAAAAAACACTCAGTGAAAGGAACACTCCTAATGAAGAAACCCTAAGGAAACTGACCTAACATGATCCATGTAGACCTATTACATTATAAACCTACACAGGGGATCGATAATCCCACTTACAAAACTGTGTGCTGGAGCAAAAAATGCCCTGTAGAACCAATTAGTCTCTGACATGTTTGTATCTGTTGATGCATATCTTCATTGTATATGGAGTTGACCCCCTAGTTGAAGAGGTGGTCAACATCTGGCTCCACATGGGGACGTGTGTTCGATCTTCTCAAATGGGATGGAGAGCATATGAGAATCCAAAATCTACACAAAGGTGCTCACCAATATTCAACATAAGCATACATATATAAATGAATAAACAACATCTACATAATGAAATAACTATTGTACAACATCTATAAAAATGAAACTATGATACAAAAATATATTTAAGTACATAATCACATAATAAATGAAAGAATACAAAATTGTAATACAAGAGGAGGGTTAGAGATACGTTACAACCGTCCATGCACTGGATGAAATGAAGCCACAAGTCTCTGAAACATCCTTGTCCTGGATGACTCAGAGAAGATCCCTTCCCAAGTTTTATTAACTTGGAAATTTTCACGAGAAAGAACCAGCCAAGAATCATGCTCCTTCTTCCCTTCAACCAAATAGTGTAATATGAAAAGCCACATAAAATTTTGATATTTTGCTGCACATGACTGCCAAGGTGGAAGGTTGACCAATACTCATAATGATATGACATTGATAAACTGAAGTTACCTTCCATTTTTCCATTACTCTATACAAATTCCTCCTTTGGCTGAGAGGTCAAAAACGAACATGTCAATGGAACCATTATAATGTTTTCCTCAAGGTTGTCAAGGTTTTCCTTCAAAGAGATTGGTTCCACGGGAGGAGGGTGAGGACTTGAATTATCTAGATACTCAACATTTTCAAACTCAAATTCCTTTACCTCCTCAAAGTAAATGACTGACTCATTCATGTATTCATCCGGAGTTTCCCTATGAACTTCCTTATCTTTTTCACTGTCAAGCTCAAGTTCAAGGGGGTCCGGATATTCAATATAAGTTTCCGTAAAGTCATCTTCCATGATCTCAAACTGATCCTCTATGGACGTGAGTTGTTCATTCATGGCTTCAAATTGTTTTGTATGGGCCAACTGTATGGCCTCACACTATTTTGCATGGGCATACTGCATGTTCATAATTATTTCTTTAAGCTCCTCAATGGGATTTGTTAGCACTTTGTAATTTGCCCAAGGCTGTGAGGCAGTCACAGAGGCAACATCAAAACCACTTCGAGTCTTGGATCTATCCCTCCAAGACTTAGAGAGGGATCTCTCTGTTTGATATAGCTTGGTTTGAAGAGGTATTAGGCTAGTTATGAAGAACATGGGTTGGGGTTTTTAAATGATTGATTTGGAACAGCAAGGAGGGCCATTGAGCAAATGGGGTCATTCGCTTTAAACAAGGTGATTCACTCTCAGCCTTGGACAAAGTTCTTTCACAGGGCAAGGTAGTGGCAATATTGGATCGAATTAAGTATGGATAGCATTGATTTGAGTAAGAAATAGGGGAGATAAAAACCAAGCACAGGAGCAGCTAATAATTCCCGAACTAAGCTTTAGCAGAAAACATAAAGATCATCAAAAGCTCAGAGGTAAAGTATCTGCTGATAAATTCTGCTTCTATTACTTTCCTTCTGATAATAAGAAGTGAAAAAAAACATAATGATCATAGGAAAAATATTAAACAGAGGAAAACACCACCAATATCACCACACAGGAATCCTGTAAAAGAAAACATGTTCATTGCTGATTGCTCATCTCAAAATTACAAAAAATATTCTCTGGTCATACACAGCCCATGCTCCTGGAAACTCACAGGTTGAACCCTTTTACATTAAAATCATATGAATAAATAATATAGATCATCCCAATAAGTTTTGGAAGTTGGTTTAACTGCCTCGGCCAAAAATAGCCACCACTCCCACAAAATTTGGAGCTTTCTGCCATGAAAAACGGACCGGTTTTATGTGAAAAAAGGGGTCTGATCAGACATGATTTTCTCTTCAATGATGACACCTGGGTGAAAAATGAAATATTTTATTGTAGATGGGAATGTTCTGGACAAAAACCTACTTCGGTTTCACTAAATTCGTACCCAGATGGTCGTAACAGCTCCTGCAAGATCGGGACTGAAACGAAAAATTGAAAATCTGGAAAAATAGGCCTCGAATATGTCTTCGATTCTCCCTGCTCGTAACTTCGCTGAAACAACTGAGAGAGGTTTTTGTTCTTCAGCCCGTGCTGAGAAAAAAACTCTCTCAGATTTTCAAAATCCGTCTCTGTTTGCCCAGAAACTGATCTGAAAGAGGACGTGGTATAACGGGAGGGCGGTATTCCGGACCCTCCCCCCCCTCGTTAAATGTAGATCGGATGGGGGGGTCCGGAATTTGATATAGACCGTTCATTTTGGTGCTCATATCTGGGCCATTCAGATTTGTACGAGGGTTATTTCAATTACGTACCCCTCCCTCTCGTTAAAATCCGGAAGGTGAGGGGGGGTCCGGAATTATTATGGTGCATTGATTAATATGGTAGATATGGATGGAGGGGCGTTGTTGCAAGGAACATGTGCATGGGTAGTGTGAGTGGGTTATGACGTAGGAGGGGTGGTGAGTGGAGAGTGACGTGAGGGGGTAGGTGTATCGGGGTAGTGTGAGTGGGTTATGACATAGGAGGGGTGGTGAGTGGAGAGTGACGTGAGGGGGTAGGTGTATGGGTAGACTTAGGATATGTGAATTTTTGTTTTTATTTGTTTTATTGATATTTTATTATATGTTTATGTCATATGTCACGTATTATTTTATATATTTTTTAATTTTTTATGTTTTGTTTTATTTAATTTAAAACTAACCTAGTTACTAACTAACTTAATTATTAACCATTAATTAATTAATTAATTATTAATTAACCAACTAATTATTAGCTAATCTAGTTTATTAAACTAACTACATTAACATTTATTATTATTTTAATCTAACTGATCTATTATTCTTTTTGTTCATCCTAAGTCTGATTTATTCATGGAAGGAAGGCGGGAGAGGCGTACTCAATGGGGCAACAGGACAAGGGAGTGAGAGCGCAGCGTGGATGAAAGATGCAGCAGGGTGATGGGGAATCGAGTGAAAAGAATGGAGGGAGGGAACGGGATCAACCGAGCCATATTTCGTCATCATGAGAGAAACGCCAAATCAACAGTCGAAGAATCGAGTCGCCTATAATTATAGGACCCCAACATAGGCTCCACCTGGGGATGGCAGCTTCTTTCAGGAGGTGTCAAGAACCACAGACCTGAGAATCATGCAGACCGGTGCATTTATCCATTGTTCTGATCCCAAAATCTTATTCTGCAACCTGTACCTGTTTTGGTCTTGCAACTAAAACCACATCAACTGAACACTACTGAAAAATAAATGCTCAAAATGCTGAGCTTATTCATAACTGCTACCTACCCTACATTATTGATGATTTCATCGTTCTAAATGATACAATAATTCCAATGCAGCCAATCAAGTAGCTTCTGAGACAAGTTAATTGCTTGACTTCTCGTTAGCACAGCGAAAAGCGTAGCTTGACCTTTTTCCCGTAGACTCAGAACTGCAAAGTGAAAAGGCCACTGCTGAAAGCATGTTTGATCTTTACCATAGAGACCTCGACAATCTTGAAAAATAAAAGTAATGTCAGAGAAAGATTGAGGCTCCAGAGTGAGAAAATTCTCCATATAGGCAGCTACATGATCAAGGTAGAAATGACATGTTCCTTGATTCTTGGATGGTATCTTTGGCACTGTATCTACGTTATTTTCATCCTTATGCATTTCCTGACATGGCTGCAACTTTCCTAATGAGTTTTGAATTGATGCTTCTACTGAACACACCCCTGTAACTGACTGTCTAATCATATCCTTATCATAGCAACTTTTTATCTCATGAATGGTGAATGAAGAATGATTCTGACCACACAGACCATCCAACCGATCAGCTATTGGATCCTGAAAATACTAACAAGACTGTTGCATTGATTCAAATGATATTTTCTGACCTTTTATGTATTTATCCTTCAACTCTTGCCCAAGAATCCCCTTCAAAATTTGAAATGAATTAAAGCACAATGGTACAGAGTTATTTTGAATTAACTTAGAATTTGCCTCAGGTTTTAATCTTTCCTCTGAAATTTGAAAATCAAAGTTGGGCAAGTGCTGCGATTCTGGGTTTAGGACAACATCCATATCTCTGAGATTTTTTGTATCTTCCTCATCGTTGTCATGACTGTTGTGCACAGGATGATTGTCACATCTGAATTGTAAATGATCTCCTTCCTGCCAATGACATGCTGTTGGTTTCTTTGAACAGACAACCTCTATTTCCGCTTCATGATCCTCATCACACTGATTACACTTGGGTAAATCATCCAGGAGTGAAAATCCATTGAACATGCATATCATGTAAGCCTATTGTTCCTCTACAAGTCGAGATGGAGCTTCATCTTTGACTATGCTGTGAATTGAATACATGAACGAATCATTGTTCAAATCATGGTACCCAGGATGAGCAGAAAAATGTTTGGGGATTGTGACCATGTCCTTCTCTGAAATCAATGGAACATGATGTCTTTGGACAGCAAGCTCCTCTTCTATGATAATCTTCTGCATCATCTTTTCCATGGAACTGGCCAAAATCTGCAGTTTATCTTCTGATGATTTCAGCTGCTCCATTTCTTTGTCCTTTAACTGTGACCTCTTGATCAACAAGTTGGTCTCCACATCAACTGTAATGTTCTGCATTTCTTCAAGGCTTGTAGTGTTCCTTTCTCTTAACTGAAATGTCATCTCAGGATCGAAGGCATCTGGGTCATGCAAGTGAGTTGATCCTGGGGGTGGCCTTATATCAGTAGGTATTGCATGATACACCTTATTAAATCTGGCTGAAAACTGATGTACTGTCTCCCCTAGCTTTCTTTTCAAGTGGTCATACTCTTTTAGGAGGAGGAAAACATTTCCCATGACCACCCACCTATCCAAGAAAACTTGCATGAACTGCTGAAAATTTCTGATGCTTGCGACTGGAAGGTTCTTAAACCAATCTTTAACTTTACCTCCCAGAGACAGGGCAAACATTCTGATGCAGACATCCTCATCTTCAACCTCATAAAGGTCAAGGAAATCCTCAAGGTTTTGAATATGCTTTTCAGCAGTGATCTTCTCATTTTCTCCATCAAACCTAGGCAGATTATTAATGTAATTGACTGGGAGGTCATGGAGAATAGGAGGAAAATCTAGAGGTTGATATCGGTCTGGGATTTTTGCAAGCACAGAAGATGAAGCAAGGGGCTTACAAACATCCAGAGGTTTAGCAGGAGTAGGAGACAAAGCAGGAGGCTTATGTCTCAC
>ML838330.1:67453-78100 GCA_009831015.1 Picea engelmannii | reverse complement strand
GAACTAGCAAGAACCCTCTCAAGAGTCAAAACCCTCTTAGCAAAGAAATGGATGAAATGAGAAATAGAATGAGAGAAATGGGAGTGAAAGAGTGTTTTGTCCTAGGCTACCCCATGAGTCATTTCTCCAAAAAAACAAAAAAAAAAACAATTTCTTCCTCCTCATGCACACGGGCTCAAGGAGCATTTTTTTTTCCCTTGGGAGCGTCCAGGGAGCGTTCACTCCCTGGACACTCCCTGAGCACTCCCTCAAAAACCAAGGAGCACATTTTTGAGAGAGGAATCATGCTCCTGAAGGGGAGAATTTAAGGAGTGCACTCAAGAGCACGCTCCTGAAACGCTTCCCTTCGGAGCGCAATTCGGGAGCAGGTTCAAGGGGGGGGGCTCCCCTGCAGCCTTGTTCCAGACACGTGCTATGGTCATCCTGACTAATAAAGAGTGCATCCTCATCAATGCAGGACGATCCTGGAATTAAGTGCCCCATCAACATGTCAATCTCCACAATTTTCCCAACTAATGAAGCCTCCAAAGGTTGTGACTCAACCTCCTCATGCTAATCTGTGAGTATAGGATCAACTGTCTACGACTTTGTACATCATATATCTCCTTCTGGATCTATGAATCCATGTGTCTCTGGTGTGTATCTCTCACGTATGGCTCCTCCATCATATCTAACATGCCACTGTTATCCTCATATGTCATGGCTATCATGGGTGTCTGGAAAGATGGTAGATCTGTCACAGCCACCATAGGGAGCTCTCCATCTCTAGGTGCTAACACATGTGAGTCCTCACTAGTGTCACTACTCTGCTGAGGTGTAAGGTCATCAATAGTATGTGATACGAATGCTGAAAGGTAGGTGTTGTCATCCTGTTCCTCCAACTATCTATCCACTACACAAGGGTCACCATCCTCCTCAAGCGTGCAAGAATCACTAGTATCTACAAGTGTGCAAGAGTCACTATCCCCCTTAAGCGTGTCAGAATCACTAGCCTCGGTGCAAGAGTCACTAGCATCATCACACTGCTCCAAATAATCATCTATCGCTCCCTCCTCACACACTGCATCATCACTATCATAGTGCACCTCAATAATATGCTTCTTACTCTTACCCCTACATCTATGTTCTGGTTCCCAAGGCACCTTGCAACTGTATCAAAGTTGTGTTCTCCTAGTGAGTGTAGGAGTGCTCTATTCTTCCTTCCATCCACTAGCTATTCCTTTTTGCAAATTTTTAATCCGTTCGCTATTCTTCTTTATGTTGGCCATCAAATCTGCTAAGTCCATTTCCCATCTAGCTTCTCTGGCTCTCTTTTCCTCTACTACTCCAATCTAATGTGTAACCTTATTTTTTCTCCAACTAGGATTTTTATGGGATGCAAACTGAGGGAATGTCAATAGATCTCTGAAAATCGATTTGAGGGTTTGATATTCCTTCTCACAATCAACAATCCTTCGAGTAAAATCCCACACATCCATCTCTCCTTATGGAATACCCTCAAGATGAAAGGATTTTAAGCTATGATACCACTGTAATGTTCCCAAGCCAAGGTGCCAGGAACATCATGGTTTGGGTGTCTTTTAAACTTTTTCTAGTTGTGGCATTTCGTCAAACACTTTGTTTATTGTGATCCTTTAGGTTGCACTTAGGGTTTTACTGATGAGTTTAATGTGTGTTTGCATAAACATATAAGAAGATAAAGCAATGAAACATACCTCAACCACAAGAAAGACCAACAATGTAATAGACAACCCAAAAAAGATTCAGATCTGATCTTTATTCATAATAATAAGAACCTGCTACAGGATGAGGCCGATCTGGAATGCTCAACAGATGGATCCAATTAAAACAATAAGAGCTGCTACAAAATGATCTGATAAGACAATGTAAGCCTCCAAAGGCTGAATAACAAGGAAGACCAATACAAAACTGAGATCTAGGCTGTATGAAGTGCCAAACTCCAGGCTGGATGCTGCTACGCCTTGCTGTAACAATGAAGACCCTCAACAATTCATCCCTGTAGCTAATATCCTCCAAATACTCCAATGAAGATGCCAAACTATAGATCAGGCAAACGCAAGAACAACCCAGGTGCTCAAATCTCCAAGATCCTTCTCAAGGTCATGGATCTAGCCTCCCTCCAAGGAATGGTGTACCCTCCTCGATGTCTGAAATCCTAGATAATTCGGCCTAGATGAAGAAGTCCCCAAATGAGTCCAATGAATATGCTAAACTCTATATCAGGATGTGTAGAGTCCCCACCTAAAATATCAAACCGAAATACCAAGGAATGCTCCTCCAAATGATGAATCCTCAAGTGGAGCTGCGCCCTCCTGAAAACTGCCAACCCCTACAATTTCGGCCCTGATGAAGGAGGCCTCCAAATGCCCTAAAAATTGCTAGTAAGGTAGATCGAGACACTGCAAGTCACTAGGTGAAGTCTCATGGTCATATCTGAAGTATAACCCCTCCAAACTAAATAGATTTGAATCTCAATAATCCCTCCTTCTCTCCAATTCGCCCCAATGCTCTAGGGAATCATTTGAACCATAAAACTCTCTCAAGAGGCACTAGAAATCATGGCCAAGACCTTGCAATCAAAACCCAGGTGCTAGAATCTCCAAAATCCCTGCCAATCACCTAGGATGAACTTCCCTCAATGGATGGTGTGCCCCTCTTGCTGGAAACCCCCAATGGTGTGCCCTCCTTCTCTTCCTGTGCCTGTGGCTGGTGTAGAACCCTCCTGCAATGATGTAGATCTGAACTATAATGGTGTGGGGGACTCTTGCATCCCCGAGACCAAGCTTGGGACAATCTAGGTGGAATCTTTCACCACCGAATCATCCTCTAGGATTTGTTAAGTCAAAACCCTCAAAACCCCCAATGTTGGGCTCACTAGCTAGAAACCAAATATCAAAAGATGATCATACATGCATGAATGAGAGAATAGAGGCCCTTGCCTCTTCTTTATACTTCCTGCATCCCCTTGTCTCTACAAAGTGAATTTTCCTTTTTAATTATTAATTAATTAATTAAATCACTTTAATTAATTAATTAACCTTTTCACCTTTGAAAAGTGCCTTATCTCTCCTCATGGCTTCCCTGGCCACTGAAATTCACTTCTCACCATCCTATCCTGTAGTGTTTCTCCTCTTGATTCCAATGATCTATTACACTGAGAGGTTCCTCCAAGTATTGTTCCCAAAATGACCTCTTCAGTGAAATTAATTGACTTATAGCTCAAAATACTCAAAATCATGGAAATTGTCGGAATGCAACGGATCCAAAGCCAATCTTTGCAGAATGGATCATAATGATGAAATAGGATAAGCGATGCAATTTGGACCCCAAAATATCCCTCAATAGCTCCTGTACTTGCTGTAATCTCCAACTGGCTACTCTGGTCACCATAACCCTCTGTAATGCAATGATGTCCCAAAGTGGGGACATTAAAAAACGACCATTAACCCCTAAGGGGCCAAAAATATCAGAAGTACTCCTCACAATGGTGAAGAGAAGATGATCATAAAATGAAAGTGAGGGTTATCCTTTTTATATGAGGCTACCCTAACATATTTGTCCACATAATATGTCAACAACAAAATAGAAGTGAGGTCAACCCCTCATTAACCTTTACAAAGTGTAATAAATAAAAAATACACCATAATGAGCCACATGTGTGAGACATCAAACCTACTTAAGTAATGTCCCCATTTTGGGACATTATAACATTACAGAGTGTTATGCCTACCAAAGTAGCCAGATAGGGGTAATAGAGAGTTCAGGAGATATTGAGGGGTTTTATTGGGCCTGACTTGCATCGTTCATCATCAGGATACATTCTACACAACTTGGCTTTGGTTTCGTTGCATTCCAATGATTTCCATAATTTTGAGTTATTATGGGTCATATTGTAATTAAATTCACTAAGAAGGTCATAATGGGCATTGTTATCGCACAGTTTGTAGCTAGGAGCAAAGGCTATAAAGTAGAAGGCCAAACTGGCGTAACAGGGACCTACCCCACCCAATGTCACCACAATGGGGAGGTCCTTTCTATTTAGGGACGCTATGCCCAAGGGAGACGTCCTTGGCAATCTAGGGTTTGAAAGGGAAAGGCTCAAAGGATTAAGGCTATTTTCCCCTTTCACAGATTACCGCCCAAAGAGATAGTCAAATAAAGTATAACCACGGGGAAGGCACCTGCTTGCGAGACAAGACAACAATAAAACTAGTACGTGCAATAATGGTTAATACTTCATAAATCAGTGACTATCTAAGTTCAATATATGAGCAAATGCAACAGTAAATATTGACAAATTCAATGTTTGCAATAATGACAATGGCAATATAATGTTACTTGTCAATACATACTAGAACAATATAGCATCCAATGAATATAATCAATCCTTGAATCAAATCAATGCATTAAACATCATTCAGTTGCTCACATATAATATATTGTTGCGTCAAGATGAAATATCCTAGGGGTGACGTCATCTTTTAGGGTTAGTTGTTAGTTAGGGTTTCAATTTTATGAGGTTTTGAAATTTTTTTTGGTCACTATCACTTCAACGCTAGAGTCTAGGGATCAGTGCCTAAGGGTTAATGGAGTCAACAAGTGATAGACGCAAGAGTTGAAGGGTAAAAATTTTCTAAGGACTAGAGGGTAGATTTTTAAGGTGCTGCTAAAGTAGGGCCTTAAAAATAGAAACCCTAAGAGAGAGAGATTCACTTGGTGTTGCAAAGGCAAGGCCTTGTGCTCTCTCCTCTTTCCCGACAAACGGCTAGCACAATAAGGAAAAATTGACCAAGACAAGAGGTTTTGATGAGGGAGACATTGCGAAAACAAGGTCTGTCAACAAACCCTAGATTGGTACGGCCCTAGTGTAGTAAGCCTAGGCTAAGTACGTCTCACTCTTCTTGTCTTAAAAAAAAATACGGCTAGCATAAGGAATGAAGAAAACAAGTGTAGCTAACGCTAGGCTCTATTTTCTTATTCAATGGTTTAAGGTCTCTTTGTTAGGGGACATGAGACAACAACCTACTTGTGTGGTTTTCCCCTAGGGTTTTGATTCAGCAATATATAAGCAATATGCAAGATATTTAAACTACAACCATTCAAAGAGAATTCTTGCAGGAAAAACACTTACATTTCATGAAGAAATATCCAAGCAAACCCTAGTTGTAACACCTTCCTTCCAAAGAAACACCATAAATGCCAAGAAAAATCTTCCTTCAAAAGTTGTGCCTCACTATTTCAGCCAAAAACCCCAATAGAGAGCTAAAAATCAGATCTCACTTGATGAGTGAGTTGTGTTATGGTAAAAATGAGGGAAAACATCCTCAATTTATATCATCCAATGACCTTTAATTAAAAATTAGGTCATTAAAACAACCGACAAGGCTGACTACTAAAAATCATACTGTTTTTACATTTAACTGCTAAATAAAATCCTAAATGAGTAGTAAGCAAGACGTCCAACCCCTTTTGGGAAGTCGTTGGCCCTTTTGAGGGCAAATATCGGCACTAGAAGACAAACGTTGGCCCTCTCTGGGCCTCCAGACTCTGCCACACATACCAAAATGCTCTGTTAAGGCATCACTCATTGGAGGTGACGTCATGGCTCTTAGATGACGTCCTGGGGCATCAGAAAGCACACGTTCCACCTGTAGTGGGTCAATCCCCTTAGGTTGGGCTTAGCCAAGACGTCCTGGATGAAAATGTCCTTCTTCTTCTCTCGTGCAAATGCTCGATCAATCATTGTCCTGTCTCTACCCCTAATGAGGTCCCAACAACCATTTGATGGGCTCTTCAGCGCCATGGAGGTCTAAACTGATCATCTCCCCACGTCTACCGGTCCACCTGGTACTTGTCCATCGGGCATGGTCCTGCACATTAAAAAATTCGCCTTCCATGGGCTCATTAGTCCTCGAGATCATAGCAATGTCAATCATATTTCATCATTAATTTTATCAAATGCACGCATAGGACCCCTAGCATATCATCTAATATCTCAAAGACATTACACTGACCTACTATACAAGGCTGAAGAAAAAGACAAGGTAACCTATTGGGCCAACATCCATAAGAAAAGGAAAGTTACCAAAGGATATCATCCAAGCCATGTAATATGAGGTGGTGTGGTCTAAGGATTCCCAGACATAGTGAAAACCAGGGGTGGATATTATCTGTGGGTGCCTTTGTAGGAGGCGAGCTGTACCTATCATGGAAGCAATTCTTTCCAAGCCCTTTATTGCCTTTATTCTTTCCTTTTATTTATTGCTTTTTCTTTCTTTTTACTTCAAGGTCCAGCTAGAGGACACTTCCTTGGCATGGTGACCAGAGTTGACAGTGTTACCCACGAGTATTTTCGCAGAAATGATAAGGCTGGCTCGTGATGAGACCCCCTTTCCCTTGGCCATGCAACCAAGGGTCACTGCCGTGGCGTGGTAACCAGATAATGGCAATGTCATACCACTAGATACCTATGAACATAATGGGCCAGCTCATGATGAGACCCCCCGTCCTCTTGGATAGGTCTTGTTTTATTATTTTTCTTCGGGTCCCTCTTGTTTCTTATCGAGAGGCTTTTTATTGCCTTCTCGGGGATCCTTGGGCGAGGCATCTCTAGGTTTTATTTCCTATGGATTTTATCTTTTACCAGCTGCTTTTACCTCCTGGGCCTTTAGCCCCCTCTTCCCATAGGATAAAGTGTAACCCCACAAATAGGTCATCCTAATGCTCGGGCTAGGGGAGTGGGATAGATGAATGGGAGATAAGATATAAAATGATAATATGGTGGGAGCGGACGATGGCTCTTCAAAATCCCCCCCGGTGGCTAACCAAAACCTATGGGTACAAGATTGCTAGGGCACCCCTTTAATCCCCCCTGTTGACCTCCTATTCAACTCGGGGGTCAACTCCATGTGCCATGAAGTAATGCATCATTAGATGCTAGTATGTCGAAGACAGTTTGGTTCTACTAGGCAATTTTTGCCTCCAGCACAAATTTTGTAAGCAATATTAACACACCCCTGTGTGGGTTAATATTGTAATAAGTTTACATGGATCATGTTAGTTCAGTTTCCTTGGGGTTTCCTCATTAGGAGAGTTCCTTTCGCTGAGTGTTTTTTATCTTCAGGAGGTTAATGTGGCCTAACCAGCCGGGTTAATCTCCCTTGAGTTTTTCACTCCCACCCAATAAATCCTCCAAAGTGGTGAAAGGCATTCTAATGAAGTTATTCCTAGGTATATAGTGTTAAGGAATGTTGTAAATGACCATGTAAGACAACATGAGAAATTTCACAGAATTCTGTCAAGTATAGCTAGGTTTTTTTTAAGGTTCCGAATTAATTAATTAATTAATTCTGGGTATTTAATGTAAAACTTAGGTCCTGGGATTTGCAATAGGGGTATTTGTACTCAAAAGAAAGATAATGAGACCCCCTGGACCCGTGGACCAATTTTCAACTCATTCGGACAAGTTTTGCTCGGTTGTTTGTCCGCTTAGGAGTTTTTCAGGAAAACGACAATTTTAATTGCCAAACCCAGAACATGGGAAAATGTAATTTATGTAATAATAGACCAAATCAAGTGAAGTAAAGGGAAATTAATGATGAGAGGAACTCATCTAAACCATCCTAACCTATTMCTAACCCTTACCTACCCTTTTAAACCCCCATTTAATTAAAATTAATTTTAATTAATTCCCTACCTTGAGCTCACGTCCCCTTCCCACATGAGCATATAATATTTCATTAAGTAATTTAATGACTCATTTAATTAATAAGTTAATGGTCCCCTCCTCATGAGGTACACCCATCCTACCTTATTTCCACTCCTCTCACCTCACGTCCCCCTCTCCTCACCCTCACGTACTCCTCACGCTCCATCTTTCACTTTCATGCCTTCCTTTAGGAATGTGTCCCCACTCCCACTTAAAAGTTGAAACTTCCCATAAATTAAATCATGGGTCCTGATTCCTCCCTCATGCCACTTCATCATTCCCCCTTACCTCACGCCCCCCTACCTCACGTGTTGATCCTTCACATCTCCCTCCACTTAGACTTTGAAACATTCTTTTCTGAATTAGATTTTGGTTTGTTAAATCACTCTCACGCTTTCCTCCCACACGTCCCCTTGTTTCCAAGTCAAACCTCACGCCTTTCCCATAAAGAATCACTCTTCCTCTTTTTGAAAGATAGAAAATCTAATTAAAAAGAAGGAATCTGCCTTGGGTGAGAGTGTACGACTCCCTCACTTGCCCAATTCGCCCCCTCTTTGCTTGCTTTATCCCCATCCTTTCACCTTTCTTTCCTTTCTCACTCAACCTAGAAGCCTCTTCTCCCATTGGTTGTTTTTCTCCGTGAGTTGTCCCTTCCCTTGGATGTTTGACACTTGTTGAAGATCCAAGAGGGGTCTCCTTAGCTTCTCAAGCTATTTAAGAGACCTCTCACTCCCTCATTCCGGACCTTTCATTATTGCACTGTTATGCTACTAGTTTCTCACCATCCCATTCTCTCTATCTCTCTCATTATTGTCGTACTTCTTCACTGGTTTTGTTCTTGAAGGGCTTGTGAAAATTATTTGTCACAACCTCTTCCATTGAATAATAAAAGGAAACACTTTGGAGGATTTTGGGAAGATCTACAAGTATTTTGGATCTTGCAAACATATGAGGTATAATCTTTTCAATTTGATATGATGCATGCATGAATGGATCTTAGGTAAAGTATTTTATTTGAGTTGGTTTTGCAAAGAGTATTCTTGTGAATCTATATATGTGGTTAGTTAGATAATGTGCAAGTATTTCACTTATTATCTTAACCCTCCATATTATCCATAGTATGCATGCTATTGTGTTGAGTTTTTTGCAGGTTGGACTTCAAGGGTTTCATTAGGGTGCCTCTTGGAAGAGTCTCCCTTTGAGATTTTCATACACTCCCAGTTATTTCTGTATTGTTCACCCTTTTCTCATTCTCATTTCGGTAGCTAACTTGCTTAGATAGGTCACCTAAAGTCTTTAAATTTTCTGGTTCTTGTATGCATGAAATCTTTGCCTAAAAACAAAGATTTCATAATATTTTCTGAGTGTGTTGCAGTGCAAATCAACAAGCAATAGCTTGCTGATTTTTGCAGATTCTCGCCAGGACAAGGGGGCATACTGCCCAAATTCATGCACAACACACCCTCAAGAAACTCCTCTCATTGTGGTAAATGCTTATCTTTTCCTTCTATATTCTAAATCACTGTAAAGCAAGCCCAAAGGAGTTGTACCCAAGTGGCTTGCATTCTTTCCCTTTCTGTCTTATTTTCGCAAGCTCTAGATCAGATCTCTTACATTTACTTTTCATGCTTAGTTTAGCTAGATTATTTATGGTTTTTACATGCATGCTTACGTAAAATAATATAGAGTAGACCTCATAAAATATGCTAGCTTAGAGCCCGTGGAGTCATCGTGGATATTTTGCTTTCAGTTTATCTAATCTTTATATTACACATGCGCATGCTAACACTGGTTTCATAAAGGCTCAATTAATCAACCTTTCACAATTCCGCAAGTTACTTTCAGTTCTCACACTTCACATTTTCAATATAATAACTAAAAACTCACGTTAATTCTGGTTTGGGTCCCCAAGGCCTTTCTGGAAACTAAAATTTAACTTGTAATCCATTGTTAAAGGGCTTCAGTCTTCACGTATTTCAATTTTCAATACTTTGGCAACTTTGTTGAGCAAGATACAAACACTCAATCACACTTCACAATATTTAGCTCTTAGATCTTAAATTCATTAATTAGACTTAATAGGACACCTTAACTCACCATCTTCACCATTTAAAAACTGGGGTTTTGAGGAAAGCCATGGAAATTTTCCGGAGTACTCGGCCTTAGGGTTGACCTGTGAAGCTAGGGTAGGCCTCGTTGCCTCACTTCTTGAGCATCCAAAAACCACTTGGTAATCGGGGGAGGAGAGTTTTGGGTTGACATCTAGATAGGGATAAAAATTAATCTCACACTTAATCACTTAATTCAATTTTAAGTCTACAACACCAAGCAAATACAGTTACACACTTGCAGGTTCATTGATCTCACTGTCTCTCGTGCTACATTCATATGCAAGTTAAATTATGTGTTGTGAAATTATTACTTAAGTGGTTATATCTTGTCATCTGGAGCACTTTACTTTCAAAGACTTCATCTGTATTGTGTTTTTTTATCTCGTGGTGTGATCCTTCAAGAAGTGTACATCCACCTGGAGGCATTCTCTTGATTGGGTCTTGAGTGCTTTGCATCTCTTGGCCATTAAAAAGCATTCCAACGGACCTCTATCTGTTGTGAGCATGCTTGGCTTCATGTGTTGATCTCTTTATCTTTTGTATCTTTAATTCCTGCACATGTGAGAAAACTTGTGAGTATAGTGTATATATTGTATCTAGCCTCAATTTGTATATATGATTTATTCTTTTGTATCTAATTGTATCTGTCTTATTGTAATACTTGGTAACGAACATTCCCCCTAACTTAGTTGACCCCATTGCCCAATCTTAGGCACTAGTCTTAGTTTCCCTAGGAAAAGGTCTGACTCTCATACTTAGATAGTTGCATCTTGCATTTGCTGATTGACATCTTAGGCTAGATTCCCC
>ML838330.1:50176-60938 GCA_009831015.1 Picea engelmannii | reverse complement strand
TTTTTTATCCTCAGGAGGTTAATGTGGCCTAACCAGCCGGGTTAATCTCCCTTGAGTTTTTCACTCCCACCCAATAAATCCTCCAAAGTGGTGAAAGGAATTCTAATGAAGTTATTCCTAGGTATCTAGTGTTTAGGAATGTTGTAAATGACCATGTAAGACAACAATCGAAATTTCACGGAATTCTGTCAAGTATAGCTAGGTTTTTTTTAAGGTTTCGAATTAATTAATTAATTAATTCCGGGTGTTTAATGTAAAACTTAGGTCCTGGGATTTGAAATAGGGGTATTTGTACTCAAAATAAATCTAATGAGACCCCCTACACCCGTGTACCAAGTTTCAACTCATTTGGACAAGTTTTTCTAGGTTGTTTGTCCACTTAGGAGTTTTTCAGGAAAATGACAATTTTAATTGCCAAACCCAGAACATGGGAAAATGTAATTTATGTAATAATAGACCAAATCAAGTGAAGTAAAGAGAAATTAATGATGAGAGGAACTCATATAAACCATCCTAACCTATTCCTAACCCTTACCTACCCTTTTAAACCCCCATTTAATTAAAATTAATTTTAATTAATTCCCTACCTTGAGCTCACGTCCCCTTCCCACATGAGCATATAATATTTCATTAAGTAATTTAATGACTCATTTAATTAATAAGTTAATGGGCCCCTCCTCATGAGGTGCGCCCCTCCTACCTTACGTCCACTCCTCTCACCTCACGTCCCCCTCTCCTCACCCTCACGTACTCCTCACGCTCCATCTTTCACACTCACGCCTTCCTTTAAGAATGCGTCCCCACTCCCACTTAAAAGTTGAAACTTCCCATAAATTAAATCATGGGTCCTGATTCCTCCCTCATGCCACTTCATAATTCCCCCTTACCTCATGCCCCCTACCTCACGTGTTGATCCTTCAAGTCTCCCTCCACTTAGACTTTGAAACATTCATTTCTGAATTAGATTTTGGTTTGTTAAATCACTCTCACACTTTCCCCCCACACGTCCCCTTGTTTCCAAGTCAAACCTCACGCCTTTCCCATAAAGACTCACTCTTCCTCTTTTTGAAAGATAGAAACTCTAATTAAAAAGAAGGAATCTACCTTGGGTGAGAGTGTACGACTCCCTCACTTGCCCAATTCGCCCCCTCTTTGCTTGCTTTATCCCCATCCTTTCACCTTTCTTTCCTTTCTCACTCAACCTAAAAGCCTCTTCTCCCATTGGTTGTTTTTATCCATGAGTTGTCCCTTCCCTTGGATGTTTGACACTTGTTGAAGATCCAAGAGGGGTCTCCTTAGCTTCTCAAGCTATTTAAGAGACCTCTCACTCCCTCATTCTGGACCTTTCATTATTTCACTGTTATGCTACTAGTTTCTCACCATCCCATTATCTCTATCTCTCTCATTATTGTCGTACTTCTTCACTGGTTTTGTTCTTGAAGGGCTTGTGGCAATTACTTGTCACAACCTCTTCCATCGGATAATAAAAAGAAATGCTTTGGAGGATTTTGGGAAGATCTACAAGTATTTTGGATCTTGCAAACATATGAGGTATAATCTTTTCAATTTGATATGATGCATGTATGAATGGATCTTAGGTAAAGCATTTTATTCTAGTAGGTTTTGCAAAGAGTATTCTTATGAATCTATATATGTGGTTAGCTAGATAATGTGCAAGTATTTCACTTATTAGCTTAAACCTCCATATTATCCATAGTATGCATGCTATTGTGTTGAGTTTTTTGTAGGTTGGAATTCAAGGGTTTCATTAGGGTGCCTCTCGGAAGAGTCTCCCTTTGAGATTTTCATACACTCCCAATTATTTTTGTATTGTTCACCCTTTCCTCATTCTCATTTCAGTAGCTAACTTGATTAGATAGGTCAACTAAAGTCTTTAAATTTTCTAGTTCTTGTATGCACGAAATCTTTGCCTAAAAACAAAGATTTCATAACATTTTCTGAGTGTGTTTCAGCTCAAATCAGCAAACAATAGCTTGCTGATTTTTGCAGATTCTCGCCAGGACAAGGGGGCATACTGCCCAATTTCATGCACAACACACCCTCAAGCAACTCCTCTCATTGTGGTAAATGCTTATCTTTTCCTTCTATATTCTAAATCACTGTAAAGCAAACCCAAAGGAGTTGTACCCAAGTGGCTTGCATTCTTTCCCTTTCTGTCTTATTTTCGCAAGCTCTAGATCAGGTCTCTTACGTTTACTTTTCATGCTTAGTTTAGCTAGATTAGTTGTGGTTTCTACATGCATGCTTACGTAAAATAATCTATAGTAGATATCATAACATATGCTAGCTTAGAGCCTGTGGAGGCATCGTGGATATTTTTCTTTCAGTTTATCTAATCTTTATATTACACATGCGCATGCTAACACTGGTTTCATAAAGGCTCAATTAATCAACCTTTCACAATTCCGCAAGTTACTTTCAGTTCTCACACTTCACATTTTCAATATAATAACTAATAACTTACGTTAATTCTAGTTTGGGTCCCCAAGGCCTTTCTGGAAACTAAAATTTAACTTGTAATCCATTGTTAAAGGGCTTCAGCCTTCACGAATTTCAGTTTTCAATACTTTGGCAACTTTGTTGAGCAAGCTACAAACACTCAATCACACTTCACAATATTTAGCTCTTAGATCTAAAATTCATTAATTAGACTTAATAGGACACCTTAACTCACCATGTTCGCCATTTAAAAACTGGGGTTTTGAGGAAAGCCACGGAAATTTTCCAGAGTACTCGACCTTAGGGTTGACCTATGAAGCTAGGGTAGGCCTCACTGCCTCACTTCTTGAGCATCCAGTAACCACTTGGTAATCAGGGGAGGAGATTTTTGGGTTGACATATATATAGGGCTAAAAATTAATCTCACACTTAATCACTTAATTCAATTTTAAGTCTACAACACCAAGCAAATACAGTTACACACTTGCAGGTTCATTGATCTCACTGTCTCTTGTGCTACATTCATATGTAAGTTAAATTGTGTGTTGTGGAATTATTACTTAAGTGGTTATATCTTGTCATCTGGAGCACTTTACTTTCAAAGCCTTCATCTTTATTGTGTTCCTTTATCTCATGGTGTGATCCTTCAAGAAATGCGCATCCACCTGGAGGCATTCTCTTGATTAGGTCTTGAGTGCTTTGCGTCTCTTGGCCAGTGAAAAGCATTCCAACGGACCTCTATCTATTGTGAGCATGCTTGGCTTCATGTGTTGATCTCTTTATGTTTTGTATCTTTAATTCCTGCACATGTCAGCAAACTTGTGAGTATAGTGTATATCTTGTATCTAGTCTTAATTTGTATATCTGATTTATTCTTTTGTATCTAATTGTATCTGTCTTATTGTAATAATTGGTAACGAACATTCCCCCTAACTTAGTTGACCCCATTGCCCAATATTAGGCACTAGTGTTAGTTTCCCTAGAAAAAGGTCTGACTCTCATACTTAGATAGTTGCATCTTGCATTTGCTGATTGACATCTTAGGCGAGATTCCCCCTGACCTTTTAACCAATTAAAATCAACTCCTAGAACATTAAATATTAATCTCATCTAGTAACTAGGGTCTGCCCCCCTTGGACTCCCTAGGAGTTAGCCTAGACAGAAGAGGTTCAAGTCAAAGTGATAGCATGGACTTTGAACCTAGGCATTGTGCCTCCGAGGACACACTAAGTGAGCAGGACTTAGCTCACGTTTTCAAGTGTGTATAAGGATGGAAACACCCGCCAACCATGGTCAAGTGGGTTAGTGTAAGATCCAAGCAGTTGTCAGAAATGTAAGGGACCTGATGCATATATCTGAAAGTTATAATGATCAAACATGACACATACCATGATACCTGGACCAATTACCTCATGGACCAAGAGTCTTCTCCGATGCAAGTCCAAGCCGAAGGTGATGGATGCTACTACTGCTGACGGGATAGGTTTGATGAAGAAGAAGAAACATGGTCCCTCCAGGGCCATGCTTAGGTCAATCCTACTCTCGATACTCCATGTCTAGGACCTGTGGGCCTTGAGACATGATCTCCTAGTTATCCCTAGAAATCGAGGATAACAGGCATATTACATGGAGAAACCTCTTAGTGTAATAGCTCATTGGAATCGGGAGGAAGAGCAGTATAGGATAAGATGATGAGAAGTGACTTTCAGTGGCCGAAGAAGCCATAAGGATGGATAAATCACTTTTTAGAGGTAAAATGGTTAATTAAGTGATTTAATCAAGGAATAATAAAATAAAGTAAAAGTCACTTGGAGTGAAAAGGTCAACAATGAATTAGGGTTTCAGGAAGCTATAAAGGAAGGGTAAAGCAACCTAATTCATAATTATGTTATGATTTGATGTTGAGATATTTGCAGAGGAGGAGGAAATCGACCCCCTTGTTGTTTTGTGTATTTCTGGAGGAAACCACCACCATTGATCGGTTTCGGTGATGAGAGACACACCCTAGCCTATTAGAGATACCATCCAGGTATTTCACTATGCATTACAAATATCCAGTTGAGTGATTGCGCAACTCAGCTAGTGAGGGCGCAAGGGTTAGAGAGAGGGTTTGTGCATTCGCTTGAGACAATTCAGTATTTAGTTGATTCCTTCTGACCCATTAGAGAGTTAGCTAGGCCGCACCTATTTAACCACCTATCGTCAGTTTTCGACAGTTGAATCTCTCGAAAAGTAGAAAATAGTCATTTAGGGAACAACTCTTGAGGAAGTATATTTGGGGTTCCAGGGGATATTCCGTAGTAGATCCGAGGAAACCCTTCCGACCCATTACGGAGGAGACCAGGATGATCGTTTTGACTCATACATCGTCATATTTCTCCAGTGGGATTACTAGGGCACACTCCCACAGCCCAGGGGTGCACAAACCCCCAACGGCTAACATCCAAAGCTTCAGAGGTCGTATCTTTAGTCCGACAGTCATCAGGATCAACCTAAAGGCCAGGGCACTTCTTTGAGATAGTTTCTAGCTAATTCTGGTTGAGATTTGGGTACCTTGGAAAGTGGTCCCCATGTGCTTATGAGTCTTTAAGCACAAAGGGGGAGACTATTACCCTTGTACTTTACTTTATGATTCTAATTTCACTTTGACTTGGGAGATTTAAGTCAAAAGTGAAATATGTCACTTAATCATTAAAGTGACAATTAATTCACAAAGTGGGTGAATTAATAGACATAAAGCAACGAAGAAAAGTGGGTTTCCTAAGTGAGATTTTTGGATGAGATCTCACCCATTGATTAGACTTGGCTAGATTGGATCTAGGCCATTGATATATTAGGGCTTAGCCAAAGGAGGCTAGAGGAGGGTAAAGTGTATTTTTTGAGATTCATTTCTTCACTTGTGAGTTTTGGAGAAGAGGACGAGAGGGTGCATTTCTCAAGGAGAGGAGGCCGCACTTGTATGAGGGTTTGAGGAGAAATCCTTGTTGTCTTGAGGAGGAAGAATTGCTTGGGTTGAGCTTGCATGGAGAGGCTATCCATGGAGGTTTATCCTTCATTCCTTGGAGGGCACATGCTACATGGAGAGGGGTGCACTTTCTAGAGGAGGAGTGCATTTTGAGGAGGGCGCTCCTTGTTGTTGGTTCCATCTAATTAGGGAGAGTATTTCTTGATGAGAGATGGAGGGTGCATAGCCAGGGAGGATTTCCTTTTGATTTGAGGTATTTCTTGAGTGGGGGCATGCTACATGGAGATGGAAAAATCTCCATTGAAAGAAAGGAAACTCTTCCTTCAACCCATGCGTGGACCTCCTTGCCTAATTCTCCCCCTCCTTTCCTTGCTTTCTCCTCATCCCCTCACCTTCTTTCCATTTCCCCTTACACTAAAATCCTATCATCTCATTCGTTGCTTTCCTCAATGAGTTGTCTTCACCTTTGGATCTTTGACAAGTGTTGAAGATCCAGGAGGGATCTCTTGGTCTCCTAAGGTTATATAAGAAACCCCTCACTCCTTCATTCCAGATCATTCTTCACAATATTGTTATGCTATTGAATTCTTCCCATCTCTCTCTCTCTCTCTCGTTACTTTCACATTGCTTTGTTGGTTTTGGTTCTTGAAGAGCTTGTAGTAGCATTGATGTTACAACCTCTTCCCATTTAATGATATAGAAATTACTTTGGAGGATACTGTGGCATTCAATATTAGTCTGGATTTGCCACTCATTGAGAGGTGATATCATTCTGAATCTTTATGTGTTTTGGTAAATAGTTGCTCAAGTAAATTAGTTTACTAGGCTAGGTGAGGCAATAGTGTAGTTGCCCACCTATATATTTTTTGCATGCTTATATAATAGAAACTATGTTGTATTGTCTATGCATGCAGGATATTATATGTTGTTTCATCTCACTTCTATTTAAGTTTTGCAGATCACCTCTATGAAATTGTTGGGAAAGCTTCAATGACGAATGTACCCTCATCTTCGCTTACACTTCACTAGCATTCTCTGTCCCTCTTCCTCATTCTTTCAGATTCGGTTTTTGGTATCTAACATGCTTAGATTGGTCACTTAATCAATACAATTTTTTGGTTTTTGTATGCATGAAATTTCTTCCTAAAAACAAAAATTGCATAACTTTGTTGAGTGTGTTGCAGCTCAAATCAGCAAGCAATAGCTTGCTGAGTTTTGCAGGTTCTTACTAGGACAAGAGGGCATGCTGCCCAATTTTATGCACAACACACCCTCAAAACAAGTCCTCTCATTGTGGCAACAGTTTCTTTTCTTATTCTTTCTCTCCAAGATATTGTAAATGCAAGCCCAAAGGAATTGTACCCAAGCGGCTTGCTTTCCTTTCCTTCAGTATTTACTTTGCAAGTTTAGATTAGTTTTCTTTTCTGTCTTTCCTTTCTTAGTTTAGCTAGATTAGTAGTGATTTCTACATGCATGCTTAAAGATAAAATAATCTAGAGTAGATCTCACACTTAACACATGCTAGCTTAGAGCCTGTGGTGGCTTAGATTAGATCTATATTTTCCGTTGCATGCAAGCTTTAGTTTCTCTAATCTTTATCTTACACATGCGCATGCTAACACCAATTTCATAAAGGCATAAAGTAATCATCTTTTACAATTCTACAAGTTACTTTCGGTTCTTACACTTCACATGTGCAATCTAATAAACTAATAACTCAATCATTAGTTCAGGTTTGGGTCCCCAAGGCCTTTTCCGGAAATTAAAATTTAACTTGCAATACATTTGTTTAAAGGCCTTAGCCTTCAACATTTTTCAGATCTCAGTTTCACAAGCATTTTAGTTTTTACATTTACATGCAATAATTTAACACTTAAGAACTAAATCTGCAATTTCATTGTTAAGAGTTCACACTCGTCTTCAGTATTTTGGCAATCCTTTGTTGAGCAAGCTACAAGCATTCAGTCACACTTCGTCACATTTAGCTCATAGGTCTAAAATAAACTAATTAGACTTAATAAGACACCATAACCCACCATCTTCTCCATTTAAAATGGGGTTTTGAGGAAAGCCACATAATGTTTTCCGAAGTACTCAGCCTTAGAGTTGACCTATGAAGCTAGGGTAGGCCTCGTTGCCTCACTTCTTGATCATCCAACAACCACTTGGTAATAGGGGGAGGAGAGTTTTGGGTTGACACCTAGAAAGGGCTAAAACTAATCTCACACTTAATTACTTAATTTAATTTTCAATCTACAACATCAACAATATAATCACACTTGGAAGCTCATTGATCTCATTGTCTTTCAATTTACATTCATATGCAAGCTATCTTTGATGTGTTGTAGAAATAATATCTAAGTGGTTAAATCTTTCATTTGGAATATTTGGCTTTCCACGTTTTTCATCTATCTTTAATTCTTGTACTTGTGGTGTGATCCTTCAAGAAGTGCACATCCACCTAGAGGCATTCTCTTGATTGGGTCTTAAGGGCTTTGCGTCTCTTATCCATTGACAAGCAGTCCAACGGAAGCCTATCTATTGTGAGCATGCTTGGCTTGATGTGTTGATGGTTGTTCATCTTTGAATATCTCCTTTCCTACACATTTCAAGCACTTGTTAATATTTTATATCTAGTTTAGCTTGTATATCTTGATATTCTTTTGTATCTAGTTTGTCTATATTGTTATAATATTGTAACTTGTAATTATATTGTAATGAATATCCCTCTAACTTAGCTCACCCCATTTCCCAATATTAGGCATTAGTCTTAGTTTCCCTAGGAAAAGGGTTTGACTCTCATACTTAGATAGTTGCATCTTGCTTCTGATGATTGACATCATAGGCTAGATTCCCATTAACCTTTTAACCAATTAAAACCAACTCCTAGAACATTAAATTCTAAATCTCATCTAGTAACTAGGGTCTACCCCCCTTGGCTTCCCTAGGAGTTAGCCTAGATGGAAGAGGTTCAAGTCAAAGTGACAGTGTGGACTTTAACCCTAGGCATTGTGCCTCCAAGGACACACTAAGTGAGTAGGACTTAGCTCACGTTTGCAAGTGTGTATAAGGACGGCAACACCACCTAAGTTGGATCCCATAGAGAATGAAGATGAGGAGGATGTAGGTCACGGCCTTACAACAAACAAGAAGGTTACTATAGCATCAACCAGTGGGGTGCCCAAATTCAACACCTTCAGGATGAGAGGAGTGCTACAGGGACAAAAAGTTTCAGTTCTCATTGATGAGGGTGCTTCACACAACTTCATTGATTCAGCCTTACTGAAAATAAGGCATATACCTACAATAGAGTTTGAAGGATTCAGTGTGGAGGTAGCAGGAGGGCACACTATTCCTTGTGACAGGTATATTCGAGGAATGAAAATTACATTGGGAAGGCATGACTTGGCATAGGATTTTTATGTGATGGACATTCCAGATACTAACATCATATTAGGAGTTCAATGGATTAGTACATTGAGACCAATCACTACCAACTACAAGACCATAGAGATGTCTTTCATGGAGGAAAGTGGAAAAAATATGGTACTCAGGGGGATGACATTAAACACACCTAGAGTGGTGACAACAAAGCGCATGGAGGCCATCTTTAGGAGAGAAGACATTGTTTATGCAGCGAAATATAGAATATCAGTTCAGATGGATAAGAAAGGGGATACTCATTACTCTCCATACATTTAGAGTATCATTGACAAACACAACAAGGTTTTTGAACCTATTCCTCTAGGAGCACCACTAGATAGGGGGCTTGAGCACATTATAGAGTTGGAAGAGGGAGCGGAACCGGTAATTACCACTTCGTACATGGGCCACATTAGACCAAGTTCCAGTCCCTTTGCATCTTCAGTGGTGTTAGTGAAAAAGAAGGATGGGACAATGCGTGTGTGCATTTATTACATGGCACTGAATAAAAAGACTATCAAGAACCAATACCCCATCCGTAGGATTGATGAGCTATTGGACGAGCTTCATGGGGCTGTATACTTCACAAAAATAGATTTGCGCTCTAGCTATCATCAAATAAAAATGAGGGAGCAAGATGTACCCAAGACAACCTTCAGATGTCATTATGGTCACTATGAGTTCTTGGTAATTCCCTTTGGGCTAACTAATGCGCCAACCACCTTCCAATATTACATGAATCATGTCTTCAACAAGCAATTAAGGAAGTTCCTCTTAGTCTTCTTTGATGACTTGTTGATATATAACAAAACATGGGAGGAGCATATTCAGCATGTAGAACAGATCTTAGCCATCATGGAAGGGAAATATTTATATGCTAAAGAATCCAAATGTGAATTTGGGATGAGAGAGGTCCTCTATTTGGGACACATCATTGGGGTGAAAGGAGTACAGGTACACCAAGATAATATATAAGCTATATTTGATTGGCCAATACCTAGGACCCTCATCGAATTGAAAGGATTTCCTGGCATATGTTGTTATTACAAGAGGTTTGTCAAAGGCTTCTCTCAACTTTGCATGTCTTTGACCGATTTGACCAGAAAGGGTGCATTCAAGTGGAGTCAAGAGGCACAGTTGAATTTTGACAAGATGAAGAAGGTAATGAGCACTTGTCTGGTATTAGCTCTACCATATTTCGCACAACCTTTCACAATGGAGTGTGACACCTTAGGGGAGGGCATTGGAGTAGTACTTATGCAGAATAGGCACCCCATTGTCTATGAGAGCCGTAAAGTGAGGGGTTTTGAGCTTCTCTATACCATTTATGACAAAGAGATGTTAGCCATCATGCATGCATTGGCTAAGTTCAGACAATATTTGGTTGGGGCAAAATTTGTAGTGAGGACAGATCACAATAGTCTCAAGTACTTTTTGGATTAGAAGGACTTAAATGAGAGACAAAAAAAATGGGTTAGCAAGATCCATGCATATGAATTTGACATTGAATTTGTCAAAGGAAAAAATAATGTGGTGGTTTATGCCTTATCTAGAAGACCATCAGTTTATGCTATGACCAACATCTCAGTTGACTGGAAGGCACACCTTTTGGTGGAATATTCAAAAAACAGGTTTGCATGCGAATTGATGGATGGGAAGGTACAATATGACAACTTCAGGATTGTGTATGACATCATATATCACAAGGGTCGAATCTTCTTGGTTCCAGAGTCAACCTTTAAAACTAGAGTGCTACAGGCATGCCATGATTCACCGGTAACAGGGCATCAGGGATTCGTCAAAACATACAGGCAAATAAGGGAAAAATTTGCATGGAAGGGCATGAAGGATGATGTGATGCACCACATCAAGGAATGCACCACTTGTTAGGAAAACAAGGATGAACACACTCAT
>ML838330.1:0-15836 GCA_009831015.1 Picea engelmannii | reverse complement strand
GGGACCCAAAGAAAAATAATAAAACAAGACCTAGCCAAGAGGATGGGAGGTCTCATCACGAGCCGGCCCATTATGTTCATAGGTATCTAGCAGTATGACATTGCCATTATCTGGTCACCACGCTAGGGCAGTGACCCTTGGTTTCATGGTCAAGGGAAAGGGGGTCTCATCACGAGCCAACCTTATCATTTCTGTGAAAATACTCGTGGGTAACACTGTCAGCGCTAGTCACCATGCTAAGGCAATGTCCTTTGGTCAGACCTTGAAGAAAAAAAGAAAGAAAAGAAATAAATAAAAGAAAGAATAAAGGAAATAAGTGGCTTGGAAAGAACTGCATCCATGACAAGTACAACTCGCCTCCTACAAAGGAACCCACGGATAATACCTACCCCTGGTTTTCACTATGTCTGGACATCCTTAGACCATACCACCTCATATTACATGGCTTGAATGATATCCTTTGGAAACTTTCCTCTTCTTATGGATGCTGGACCAACAGGGCACTTTGTCTTTTCTTCGGCTTTGTATAGTAGGTCAGTGAAATGTCTTTGAGCTATTAGATGACATGCTAGGGGTCTTTTGCATGCATTTGATAAAATTAATGATGAAATATGATTGACATTGCTATGATCCCGAGGACTAATGAGCCCATGGAGGGAGAAGTTTTTGATGTGCAGGACCATGCCCGACGGACAGGTACCAGTGGACCAGTACACATGGGAGATGATTAACTTGGACCTCCATGGGGCTGAAGAGCCCATCAGATGGTTGTTGGGACCCCATCAGGGGAAGAGATAGGACAGTGACATGATGAGCCTTTACACACGAGAAGAAGAAGGACATTCCACCCAGGACACTTTGGTTGAGCCCAACCTAAGGGGGTTGACCCATTTCAAATGGAACATTTTCCTCTTGATGGACAGGAAGTCACCCAGGAGACTTGGACATCATCTGGAGCGTGTGTCATTTTGATGGGATTACTGGCACATGTAGCATCTTGGAGGAGCCCTAAAAGGGCTAACATATGACTTCTGGATGCTCGACTAGCCCAAAAAGGACCAACGTCCCCCTCAGAGGGGCTTGACGTCCCACCTTTTTCTCATTTATGTCTTTTACTTAGCAGTTAATGTGAAAACAGTATGATTTTAGGTATTCATCCTTTTCGGTTGTTTTAATGACCTAATTTTTAAATTAAAGGTCATTGGATGATATATATTGAGGATGTTTTCCCTCATTTTGAACATAACACAACTCTTTCTCTTAGGAGATCTGATTTTTGCGCCCTACTAGGGTAGTTTTGGTGTTTAAAGTGAGGCACGACTTTTGAAGGAGGATTTTTCTTGGCATTTATGGCATTTCTCTCAAGGAAGGTTTACAACTAGGGTTTGCTTGTGCTTTCTTCATGACATGTAAGTGAATTTTCATGCAAAACTTCTTAAATGAATGGTTGCAGGTATAATTTCTTACATTTACTTATTGTATTGTTGATTCAAAACCCTAGGTAACAAGCACACAAGTAGGTTATTGTTACATGTCCCCTTGTTGAGAAATATTTTTTAGCCATTGAAGAAAAGAGATAGAGCCTATTCGTTGCTACACTTATATTCTATCTTCTGAGCTAGCGTTGAAGTTCATAAGTTGAAAAGAGGAGACGTCCCAGGCCTAGATTGCCTACACCTAGGGTTTCACCTTCTAGGGTTTGAAAGCCTCGTCATTGCAACACTTTCTCCCTTAGATTTATGCTTTGAGCTAGCCGTTTTTCCAAGTCAATTTAGAGAAGGAGGAAAGAGCACGAGGCCTTGCTTAAGAAACACCGGAGTGAGCCTCTTTCCCCTAGGGTTTTGATTCTAGGGCCCTACCTTTGCAGCACCATAGAACCCTACCTTCTAGTCTCTGAGTTATCATCCTTCTCTGAGTTATCATACTTCTGAGACCTTGTGCCCTTATTTTTGACTCCATATACCCTAAGGCACTGATTTGATCTCCAACGTTGAAGCTTTAGTGTACAAAACAACTCTTTAAACCCTAAATCTTGAAACCCTAACTAACTAAACCTAACCCTAACTAAGGCTGACGTCATAGTTGGTTATTTCTGACGCAACAAGATTTTGACTTTTACAAGCAATTGAGTGATGATCTAAAGCATTTATTGATTGAAGTATTGATTGAATACATTGTTGGCTTTGTCAGCTTAATAACTATCGATGACTTAATGCTCTTTCCATAGATAATTGAAAAAACGTTGATCTCATTGATATCTATTGCTTCACATTGATTAAATTATATCAGATGGTCATATGAAGTGCTAACCCTTTGTATATAACCTACATACACATTTTTCTATTGTTTCTTTGTTATGGGTAGGTGTTCTCATTTGGGACTATACTTCATTATTGGCTGATTAGCCGAACCGTCTGATTTTGGTGGTAACCCGTGAAGGGGAAAATTTAACTCTGGCCTTATATCTTAGCCTCTTCAAAACCCCAGGTCGTCAGGGACGTATCCCCTGGGCTAACCTCCCTAAATAGAAATAACCTCCCCATTGTGATGACATTGGGTGGGGAAGGTTCCTGTTTCGCTAGTTTGACCTTTATCCTTTAGCCTTTCAACCCAAACTACAAACTGTGCGACAACATTTTGGCGTTGTTGTCGGGGAACACTGAGTCAATCTTCCTCAATGAAAAATCTTTTGGTAAGCCTTCCCTCAAAGACCTTTCTCTTACAAGATTACCTCGGGACTCCACTAGGATTTTATTCCCCTTTTCTTTGGTAGTTTCAGGAAAATTATCTGGCGACTCCACTAATATTTCTTAGGGTGCCACATTACTTTCTGTGATATTTTAAAGTTATGGGATTATGGCACACTGGGAACAAATGTATCCGAGTATTGATTTCATAAGTTTTCAAGGATACCCAAATTACTTTGATAAAAAATGGCTAGACAACTCTCCAACGTTTTTGGGCCTCCCAGCTCCTCACATAGTAAATTTTTTGGAGTATTTAAGCGAGATAAAGTTGGGAGGAGAGGATTCTCTTATAAAGTTGTTCTTACTCACTCTGCCATCCTACTTACAAATTTTTTTTAAGAGTTGTTGCAAGAACAGGGGTATATCATCTTTCATACACCTCATTAGTAGGTTTATAGACCTTACTAAGCCAGATTGCCAAACGTATGAAGATGTCCTTTAAAACCTCATGGTAACCTTACACCACAAAGGATTCACCACTGAGATTGTAGAAGATCTTAGGAGAGATTATTATGATAAATATCAAGAATCCTCTGATATAAGAGACGAGGTTTACGAAGACCATTGTCAACCCCTTGAAGAGGAGAAAGACCTCTCCCATAATCCAATAGAACGCAACAAAGATATAACCATAAACATGAATTATGAGGATGAAGCACCAATAATCGCTCCTCAGTCTGATGAAGTTCTCCAAGATCCTGTCCCTCCTGCACAAGATGAAGAGAATGAGGTAAGTCATTTTCATTCTTTTGATGACTCAGAAAATGAAGAAGGAATGGAACCCTTAGACAAGCTAGATCCCCTATGTCTCAAGACTGAAGATGTAGAGGAAGATATTCCACCTGATGAAGCTATCCAAATACTTGAAGCTCTTGCACAGGAAGGAGTAAGTGAGGTAAATTACTCCCCCTTTTAGGTTCTTAGTGGTTCTTTACCTTATGACACAGAGAGTACATAAGTATTGGATGTTTTGACTCCTCCATGTTATGATACTAATACTAACATAGCTGATTTTGACGAGTTCATACATGTTGGGAGACGTAGGTGGGATGCATTTAGTTATGATATGGATCCCATCTATGACATAAAGAGTCATATCCAAGTATTTCCTTCACAATTATCACAGCAAGCTCTTGACCAGTGGCAACAAGAAGATGAGATTTTTATTGAATCTCCACAAACACCCAAGGTTGACCCAGTACAATATTTTCCTAATGATTTTCGGTCTTACCTTGAGGACTTTGATGAGTAATCCTCCAAGCACTTAGATTTACCCTATGAAGGTGACTATCTACCGCCACTATGCTCGGATTTTGATAGAAGTAAAAACATTGTTTTCCTAAAGAAGAATTCTCATGATTTTTCACTCCAGCCACCTGTTATTACTTTACCATGCTTTTCCATTAAAGGTTTAGTTGGGAAGTACCTTTTTAATGTTGATTTTCCTCCTAGGAAAACCCTAGACTCCCAGGGTTGGTTGGGTACTATGAGTTTGAGTCAGTTATCCCAGTTTTTCAACTTTCCCTTGATAGTTTTCCAGTCATCTGCTAGATCTTTGTTGACCCCTTCCTTGACTTCAGAGCGTGAGGATGTCTTATGTAACCAGTTTGCAAGCCCTTTTGGTCATTTTTTTGAACCTTGCATTTTTCATGACCTTTTCTTGAAGTGGATTGAATACTTTCCTCATAGATGGACTTGGCAAGATTTTATCCCTCCCACCCACCTCCATGAGTTGGACTTTGAGATTCCCGATGATATGATATATATTCTAACTCATGACATTTTTGTGCTTGATTTGTCACTATTTTGGTTTATGATGAAGCACAAAGGCAGGTATTATGGGACATTGCTGGATTGGCTTCATTGGTTATTTGACTACACCAAACATCCAACCAAAGGTAAGTGTAGGTAAGTAGTTTGTTTTACAGTATTGATTATTTTTCAGTCATATACATATATTATATTTGCGGGGTGGAAGTACCACCCCACCTTTGTTGTTGATGCCCTATTCGAGTGTGAGAAGGTCTGCAGGTTTATGCAAGAGATGTTGAGGTTCTCATGCGCTCTACGGTGAGCACATGTCCCCGAGTTGGAGCCATATGTTATCCCCAATTTCTAGGGATAATTAGGAGATCATGTCTCGAGGCTCATAGGTCCTAGACATGGAGTACTGAGAGAAGGATTGACCTGCGCATGGCCCTAGAGGGCCCATCCTTCTTCTTCTTCATCAAACTTGTCCTATCAGCAGCAACAACATCCATCACCATTGGCTTGGACTTGCATCAGAGAAGACTCTTGCTCCATGAGGTAACTGGTCTAGGTATCATGGTATGTGTCATGTTTGATCATTATAACTTTCAGATATGTGCATCAGGTTCCTTACATTTCTGACAACTTCTTGGATCTTACACTAACCCACTTGACCATGGTTTGGGGGATAAATGGGGTGCCCTAGAAAGTTTGTATCCATAGGTTTTGGTTAGCCACCAGGGTGGATTTGAAGAGCCATCATCCGCTCCCACCATATTATCATTTTACATCTTATCTCCCATCCATCTATCCCATTCCCCTAGTCCGGGCATTAGGATGAACTATTTGAGGGGTTACACTTTATCCTGTGGGAAGAAGGGGCTAAAGGCACAGGAGGTAAAAGAAACTGGTAAAAGATCAAAGCCATAGGAAATAAAACCTAGAGATGCCTCGCCCAGGGATCCCCGAGAAGGCAATAAAAGGCCTCTCGATAAGAAACAAAAGGGACCCAAAGAAAAATAATAAAACAAGACCTAGCCAAGAGGATGGGAGGTCTCATCATGATCCGGACCATTATGTTCATAGGTATCTAGCAGTATGACATTGCCATTATCTGGTCACCACGCTAGGGCAGTGACCCTTGGTTGCATGGCCAAGGGAAAGGGGGTCTCATCACGAGCCAACCTTATCATTTCTGTGAAAATACTCATGGGTAGCACTGTCAGCATTGGTCACCATGCCAAGGTAGTGTCCTCTGGTTAGACCTTGAAGAAAAAAGAAAGAAAAAGTAATAAATAAAAGAAAGAATAAAGGAAATAAGGGGCTTGGAAAGAACTGCATCCATGACAGGTACAACTTGCCTCCTACAAAGCCACCCACGGATAATACCTACCCCTGGTTTTCACTGTTTCTGGACATCCTTAGACCATACCACCTCGTATTACATGGCTTGAATGATATCCTTTGGAAACTTTCCTCTTCTTATGGATGTTGTTCCAACAGAACACTTTGTATTTTCTTCGGCTTTGTATAGTAGGTCAGTGAAATGTATTTGAGCTATTAGATGACATGCTAGGGGTCTTATGCATCAATTTGATAAAATTAATGATGAAATATGATTGACATTGCTATGATACCAAGGACTAATGATCCCATGGAGGGCGAAGTTTTTGATGTGCAAGACCATGCTCGACGAACAGGTACCAGTGGACCGGTACACATTGGAGATGATTAGCTCGGACCTCCATGGGGCTGAAGATCCCATTAGATGGTTGTTGGGACCCCATCATGGGCAGAGACATGACAATGACATGATGAGCCTTTGCACACGAGAAGAAGAAGGACGTTCCACCTAGGAAACTTTGGCTGAGCCCAGCCTAAGGGGGTTGACCCATTTTAGATGGAACGTTTTCCTCTTGATGGATAGGAAGTCACCCAGGAGACTTGGACGTCATCTTGAGCATGTGGCATTTTGATGGGATTACTGGCATGTGTGGCAGCTTGGAGGAGCCCTAAAAGGGATAACGTGTGACTTCTAGATGCTTGACTATCCCAAAAAGGGCCAACGTCCCCCTCAGAGGGGCTTGACGTCCCACCTTTTGCTCATTTATGTCTTTTATTTAGCAATTAATGTGAAAACAGTATGATTTTAGGTAGTCAGCCTTGTCGGCTGTTTTAATGACCTAATTTTTAAATTAAAAGTCATTGGATGATATATATTGAGGATGTTTTCCCTCATTTTGAACATAACACAACTCCTTCTCTTAGGAGATCTGATTTTTGTGCCCTACTAGGGTAGTTTTGGTGTTTAAAGTAAGGCACAACTTTTGAAGGAGGATTTTTCTTGGCATTTATGGCATTTCTCTCAAGGAAGGTTTACAACTAGGGTTTGCTTGTGCTTTCTTCAGGACATGTAAGTGAATTTTCATGAAAAAATTCTTAAATGAATGGTTGTAGGTATAATTTCTTACATTTACTTATTGTATCGTTGATTTAAAACCCTAGGTAACAAGCACACAAGTAGGTTATTGTTACATGTCCCCTTGTTGAGAAATATTTTTTAGCCATTGAAGAAATTAAAGAGATAGAGCCTAGCCATTTCTACACTTATCTTCTATCTTTTGAGCTAGCATTGAAGTCCATAAGTTGAAAAGAGGAGACGTTCTAGGCCTAGATTGCCTGCACCTAGGGTTTCACCTTCTAGGGTTTGAAAGCCTTGTCATTGCAACACTTTCTCCCTTAGATTTATGCTTTGAGCTAGCCGTTTTGCCAGGTCAATTTAGAGAAGGAGGAAAGAGCATGAGGCCTTTCTTAAGCAACACCAGAGTGATCCTCTTTCCCCTAGGGTTTTGATTCTAGGGCCCTACCTTTGCAGCACCATAGAACCCTACCTTCTAGTCTCTGAGTTATCATCCTTCTAAGACCTTGTGCCCTTATTTTTGACTCCATATACCCTAAGGCACTGATTTGATCTCCAACGTTGAAGCTTTAGTGTACAAAACAACTCTTTAAACCCTAAATCTTGAAACCCTAACCCTAACTAAGGCTGACGTCATAGTTGTTTATTTCTGATGCAGCAAGATTTTGACTTTTACAAGCAATTGAGTGATGATCTAAAGCATTTAATTATTGAAGTATTGATTGAATACATTGTTGGCTTTGTCATCTTAATAGCTATCGATGAATTAATGCTCTTTCCATAGATAATTGACAAAACGTTGATCTCATTGATATCTATTGCTTCACATTGCTTAAATTATATCAAATGGTCATATGAAGTGCTAACCCTTTGTATATAACCTGCATACACATTTTTCTGTTGTTTCTTTGTTACGGGCAGGTGTTCTCATTTGGGACTATACTTCATTATTGGTTGATTAGCCAGACCTTATGATTTTGGTGGTAACCTGTGAAGGGGAAACTTTAACTCTGACCTTATATCTTAGCCTCTTCAAAACCCCAAGTTGTCGGGGACGTCTCCCCTGGGCTAACCTCCCTAAATAGAAAGAACCTCCCCATTGTGGTGACATTGGGTGGGGAAGCTTCCTATTTCGCCAGTTTGACCTTTATCCTTTAGACTTTCAACCCAAACTACAAACTGTGCGATAATAGTAATAATATGGAAAAACCTATTTCCTTTAGGAGCAAAAAACTTAGGGATGCTAAATTGAAATACACTATTATGGAAAAATAAGAATATGCCCCAGTCAAATATTTAAATCATTTTAGAACATATGTTAGGTATTCCAAAATCATAGCCTATGTCCCTCATTCAACGATAATGAACATCTTGACATAGCAAGATTGCTTGGGAATCCATGAGAAATGGGTTTCCAGAATCCAAGAGTATGATATATATATATATATATATATATGGCCAACGAGGATAGTTAAAGGGTAGGGATTAGTAATGATGTTGGCTAAAGGAAACGACAAGGATTTGGGTCAAAATGGTACTGATATGATTTATGTTGTTCTTGATGAGCTTGAGAATACAGATTGGTACTCTAATATCATCTATTTCTTGAATAATTTTTCATGTCCAAATCACTTGAATGATCATAGGAAACAAGCTTTGAGATTAAAGGATGCGAAGTATTGTCTTTTTCAGGATGGTCTAGCATGGAGATACCTTGATGGGTTTGTGCTTATGTGTGTAAGTGAAGAGGAATCAAAGAATCCTATGGAAGAATTACACTCAAGGTATATTGGTGGCCATTATGTAGCTCACACTACAACACATAAGGTATTGAGAGTTGGATATTATTGGACCACATTGTTTTCTAATGTGCATCGGTTGGTTAGGTTATGTTTGTGATGGCAGTTGTTCGTAGGAAAGAAACATCTATCATCTTTGTGTCTACAACTAGTTGCGATTGAGGCACTTTTCCAACAAGGGGGTTTTGATTTCATTGGTGAATTTAAAGACGGTTCTAGCAATGGATTTCAATGGATCCTAACCACCACAGATTACTTCATTGGGTGGGTTGAGGTAATTACCAGAAAGAGGGAAACCAAAAAAGTAGTCATGAACTTTTTAGAGGATAAGATAATCACAAGCTTTGGTGCCCTAACTAAAATTACAACTGACAACGCCAAAGGATTTATTTCAACAAAATTATCAACTTTTTGCTTTAACTATGGCATTGTCATATGCCACTCATCCAACTACTACCCACAAGGTAGTGGTTTAGCAGAAACCAACAACAATAATTTAATGGTTGTCATCAAGAAAGTAGTCGGTGATAACAAAAAGAGCTAGGATAGTAAAATAAAGCATGCTCTATGGGTTGATTGAATCACAAGGAAGCAAGCTATAGATAAGAACCCATTCGAGCCAGTATATGGGATATAATTTATGTTTCCTATTCATTTGAAGAGCCCAGTGTATTAGTTACAACTTACTGCAATCATTTGCAACACATCAAGGAGAAGTTCAGACGAGAGTAAACCAGCTAGTGGAAATTGAAGAAAGTTAACAAAAGGCATTTGATCACTTGGCAAAGAACCAAGAGAACATTAAATGAATATTTGACAAGAGATCCCGATAAATGATACTAAAAAAGGGTGATTTGGTCCTGATGTGGGACAAAATAAGGGAGAAGACAAGAATGCATGGAAATTTCGATAACTTATGGTTGGGTCCTTTCAGAATTGAAGACAAAGTTGGATCACATTCTTTCTATCTCAGTGACATAATGGAGAAAAGTTGCATTTACCCGTGAATGGGCAAATTCTCAAAATTTATTTTTTTGATGGCAATCAATGCCTTAAAGTAGATAAAGAGTAATATGAATAATCTCTTATGAGCAATAGACTGCAGTTACTTTATTCCAAGCATTGTTCAACATTTGGCTCCATCTATGTTATAGATCCATTTTTGACATTATGTATTATCTTAAGAAGTTGAATTTGATTACTATTGATATTACTATGTGGTTTACTGGGGTGAGAGTCTCACCCCAACATATGTATTTCATTTATTTCATGTTCAATGGTATTAGGTACTATCAGAGATTTTGGAGTTCTCATGCACTCTCTTCCAGAAATGAATGTCTCCATGTTGGAGCCAATTGTTACCCCTCATGTTGTATGAGGATCCTTCATTATGTCCCAACTGTAGTTGACAAACATTTCTTGATGACACAAGTGATTCACCATTCACAACAACGAAGGGTTTTTTACGGATTCACACACTTTCCCTATCATTACCCTTATGGTAATGGTAATACTAACCATTGTTTTAGCAAGGGGTTCATGATGTCTAAAGGAATGTGATTAGTGCAAAGTTATGTGTTTACACCCCCTCCAGAGTATCACAAGATTTATATGATCGATTCTAAGCACCATAGTTATCATGATATTATTCAATGATGTAGTGATATGTTGGTGGTGATCCTGATTCTATATGTTGATGATGTACATGTTGCCTAGTTGATGATTTCCTTGGCATATCAGTGTTATGTGGTATTTGTGGGGCACATTTATATGGCTCTTTTCATATCTTAGTTTGGTGCCTACTATTATTGATCACTTAGTTTTGGTTCTAGTATGGTTTGGAGTCTACTATAGTGTTTTCCATGATGGAGGTCTTCTAGCTTGGGTGGCCTAGAGGGATTCCTCTTGCTCTATTTCACACTTATTTCATGTTGTGCTATCATATATGGCTATCCTAGGAAGGGAAATCAACACTTATGCACACATTTGGAGGTTGATTGTAGTAATTTAATGATGTTTTGACCCATATTTGACTAGAGGGAGACCTATTGCCTAAGTTGTAAGATTCTCAAGTAGATTTGTGTGGAATACTTTAAGTTTTTGGTTTTCTGGTTGCGGTGTTTTGTCAAACAATTCACACCTATAGCTTCCTTGATCTTAAATTGGGGTTTAATATCAAGTTTTATAGCACAAATAATTTGCAATAAAGGAAGTGAACTTGAGACACAATGAAATAATAGAAATCAACAACAAGAATAGCCACAAAACTCAGATATGTATTTATTTATTCTATATAGCTAACCTCAATACAATAGATGAGAAAATATGGAAATATATGGAAGAATGGAAGATGTGGTTGATAGCATCTCCAAGATACAATAGTAGAGAGAGATATTGGCTCCTCAGAGCCTCCACTAACTACATGCAAGATATCTACAAGATCAATCTCTTTCCCTTCCTCCAAACACTATATTCCTTGGATGAGTTGCGCCCTCACTTGCTGCAGCGCACCATAGAAATTTGGTTGACATGAATCTAACTCCAAAACTTCATGAAATGGTTGTTATCCTATAGGGAAGAGGATGGTTGACTCATATGATGAATTTCCCTTGTTGTAGATGCCAAATCTAACCCCAAAACAATGGATCTCTAACCCCAAGTGTGCCCTCCTTAAGTAAATTCATCCACCTTTGATAATAAATAATTATGGGGCATGAAAACCATGAAGAGCATCAAGAAAGGTCTCTCCAGGAATGAAAAATGTACCCAAGTATAGATCTCCTCCAGATCCAACCACTAGAGGACAAATCAAACTCCTTAATATTGGACAGTGCACCCTTACTAGAGAAAACCCTCCAATGGTGCACCCCACTTCACAAATGATAGCTAGGAAGGATCTGATCTGAATAGAATTGTGAGGGTGGAATATTTCACCACCTTGGCCAAGCTTGGACCAGGAAAGGAGGGATCTTTCACCTTCGTGTTGATCTCTAGGGTTTGTCTAGTCAAAACCCTCAAAACACTCAAGATACCATAGCTCAAAGTTGCAAATATAAATGATCAAGAATGAGGAAGAGAGGCACCCTCATCCTCTTTTATACTTCATATTCTAATTCTTCACCTAAATTAATAATTGTCTTCCTAAAGTATTTTCTTCAATTATCTCATATTAGCCAATTAACTTATATTTCCTTGTTTGCCAATGCCACTTTTTCTAATTTGACTTTATCATTCCTAATGACATATTTTGGCCACCCTAGTCCCCATCTAGATGAGACTATAACCTAGGGGGAACAACTAGGCTACTAAGTCCTCAAGTACCTAGGTCATATGGAAGGGGATATTACAGTCTCCCCTGCTTGAAATTGCTTTCCTACAAGAAATTTTGAATCTAAGTGTTGCAAGACATGTTCACCTTCCCAAGAAGCATGCTCAGTTAGCAAATTCTTCCACTTAATCAGATATTCCTTGATATTCCCATTTCTCAACTTTTTCTCCCTAACCTCCAAGACATCTTCAAGAATTAAAATCAATTGGCCCTCCTCATCAAGTGGTGGAAGCTCCTCCGTAACTGTCACCTATTGTCCCAATGCCTTCTTCAAGCATGACACATGGAATACATTATGAATTTTGTTCCCTAGTGGAAATTCAATCTCATATGCTACCTCCCCAACTCTTCTACTCACCTTGTATGGGCCATAGAAATGAGGCTTGAGTTTCTCCATGCCATTTCTCTTGATAGATGACCGGTGATATGGATGTAGCCTCAAATAGACCAATTCTCCAACCTCAAAGTTGTGCTCCACCCTGTTTTTATCTGCATAGACATTTTGTTGGTTCTAAGCCTTTTGCAAATGATCTTTAAGCTCCCTAAGTATCTCCTAAATTTCCTATATCTAGTCCTTAGCCATAAGATCCCTCTTGTCCCCAAGCACAACCATATAGTGAGTGAATCATAGCCATATAATGCCCTAAAGGGTGTCATGCCAATAGACTTGTGATGGGTAGTGTTATAACAATACTCCTTTATATGAAGCCATTTGACCCATGCTTTATGTTCTCCTACCACATAATTCCTAAGATATCCTTCCACCCATTTATTGACTATTTTTGTTTGTCCATCAGACTGTGGGTGGTAGCTCGTACTAGGGGTCAACTTGATGCCCACAAGTCTAAATAACTCCTGCCAGAAAGTTCTCATGAACCTGCTATCCTTGTCACTCACAATATTTTTGGGTAAGCCATGCAATCTAAAAAAATCTTTGAAGAACAATTCCACTACCTGAGAAGTTCTATACTCCATGGATATGCAAAAGAAATGTGAAAACTTGTTCAAGCGATCGACAACTACAAAAATGCCATCCTTGCCTTGCACTTTAGGCAAACCTGTGATGAAATCCATGGATATGCTCTCCCATTTATATGCTGGAATGAGAAGTGGTTGCAACAAACCTACTGGATGGGTATGCTCAACCTTGTTTCACTGACAAGTTGTGCATTCTCTAACATAGTGCATAACATCCTCCTTGAGACCATGTTAGCACAAATTTCCACCCTCCAATTGAGCTGATATAACCTATTATTACAGCGATGAAAACTTGGCTAATTATAGGAGAAAAGCTCCAAACTGTCACAGGATAGACCCCTCTCAATTTGGGCTAATGCTTGCTAGCTTCTGGGGGGAGTCCCTAGGCACACTAAAGTGCCTTAATGCTGATATAAAGTTTGATTTCTGCGTTATAAAACCAAAAAACAGCAAGTTGTTCATCATGGACCAAAACGAAGAGGGAAAGTGATTATTTTCTCTTGGAGGGAACCAACAGGGTTAACACAATAATACTAGATTGGAAATAAAGAAGAAAACTATTCAAAACATCAGAAATAACCATAATGAACAGTTCAGAAAATGACAAATCAAATCACAAATTTACCATAGTACCGCCAAGGAAAGAGGTTTGAAGACAATCACACTATTCTTTATTGATTAGGCTTACAAGAGAGTTGATTGTGCCACACTTGGAAAGCCTACAACCAGTACAATGACTACTTTGCTCAGAGAAGAGACACTAGACTAGAGAAGAAGAGAGAGAAGAATGAGAAAGACACTCTGCTGCTGCAATGAACCCGCCAATAACCAATGAAAACCATCTAATATATAGGAGAGCAATGTGAATAAAATAGGAGTTAATGAGTATGAGGGAATAAGTGTGAGTGACAAATTTAGGAATTAATGCGCCTGAGGGAATGGAAAGAGAGTTAACTCATGTGAAGAATAGGAGTGTTAACGCATGGGGGAATAAATTAGGAATTAAACACATGTTTAAATGCTAAATTTGGCCAAGTAATGAGGGAATTTTAGCCAAGGGGAAATTTGACCTATTTTTTAGGGATTTTCCTAAATTTTAGGAAATTTGCATTTAAAAGCAAATTAAGAGGAATTTGAGGAAATTAATGCATGGAAAGTGAAGATATGTCAAGTGAGGAAAAGTTAGTGAGAAAATTAAGCCTTGATTGCGGAATTTCATCTTATTTTTTAGGGATTCCCTATTTTTTAGGAAATTATGGTTTAAACTCAATTGAAGGAAAATTTTATGAAGTTGATGCATGGCAAGTGGAGAGGTGATTATATGGAGGAATATACGGCTAAATCTAGGCACAATTATGTGACTCCCTTATCTCAATCAATTTGTTTATTATATGCTCAAGTCTTGGGAAAATGTGCCCTATGCTAGGTGGATGCCACATCACTTTGTAGATCTGTCACATGTCGACTTGTGAGGGTGCCACTTGGCACTGCATGGATGATGACCATATGTGCTAAATATAGAAATTTCTAAAAATAGAATCCAACTCCTAAATTTTAGTAAAATGTCCACATTGTTATCCCCACTTTTAGGGATAACTAAGGAGATTATGTCTCGAGGACCACAGGTCCTAGACATGGAGTACCGAGAGCCATATTGACTTGAGCATGGCCCTGGAGGGCCCATCTTTTCTTCCTTTCAATGCTTCCACTTTGTCAGTAGAAACAACATCCATCACCTTCGGCTTGGTCCTATATCAAAGATGGTTCTTTCTCGATGAGGTAATAAGTCCGGGTATCATGGTATGTGTCACTCTGATCCTCAAAACCTTAGAATATATGCATTTAATTCCTTTTGTTTCTAACAGGTGCTTAGATCTTACACTTATCCACTTGACCATATCTGGGGGGAATGACAGGATGCCCTAACAATCTTGTGCCCATAGGTTTTGAGTTTCCACTGGGGGATTTCTAAAAAGTAATCATCTGCTCCCATCATACTTACCACTTTCCATCTTACTTCCCACTCATCCATCCCATTACATTGGTCCGAGCATTGGGTTGGCCAATTATTTAAGGGTTGCACCATGCCTTGTGGGAAGAAGGGGCTAAAGGCCTAGAAGGTAAAAGCCACTGGCAAAAGATAAAATCCTAAAATTAAAACCTCGAGATGATTTTCCTAGGGATCCTTGAGAAAGCAGTAAAAAGCTTCTCAGGAAGAAACAAGAGGGACCCATAAAAATAATAAAACAAGACCTAGTCAGAGGATAGGGGGTCTCATCATGAGCCAGCCTATTAGGTCCATGGGTACTTAGTAGTATGATACTACTAGAAGTTTGTTACCACGCCAGGGTAGTGGCTCTTGGTTGCATGGCCAAGAGAAAGGGGGTCTCATAACGAGCCACCCTTCTCATTTCTGTGAAAATACTTGTGGGTAAAACTTCCACCACTGGTCACCACACCAGGGCAGTGTCCCCTGATTAGCTTCTTGAAGAAAAATAAATAAAGAATAAATAATAAAAGGCATGAATGGGCTTGGAAACATTTTCATCCAGGATAGGTGCAACTCGCCTTCTACAAAGGAACCCAGAGGTAAGCCCTGCATTTCTCTGCTTTAACTGCACCCCTTGTCAGGACATCCCTATCCACCTCACCCATTTACATGACTTGGATTCAATCTCTTCCGGAAACATCCCTTCTCCAGTTGATACTAGCCCAATAGGATGCCTTGTCACCTCCTCCAAACTTGTATTGCAGATTTGTATAATGTCTTTGAGCACTTGACTGGGGTAAAAGGGGTTTTATGCACATGTTTAATA
>ML838329.1:87901-105197 GCA_009831015.1 Picea engelmannii | reverse complement strand
ATATATATATATATATATATATATATATATATATATATATATATATATATATATATATATATTACTAACGTGTCCGTACATCTCAATTATTTTAATTTTTTCTTTATCAAATTTTATTTATAACTTTACACTAAATATTCAACATAGCTCAACGATATACAATGACTTTATACTACAATGTATATATTCAACATAGAATTAATAAAAAATATTTGTTATTATATACAATAAATCAATATTTTGAATATGGAAAATCTATAATAACAAATTTCGTTATTTTTGAAAGTCAAAACTTTTATTGTTATACCTTATGCTTTATTTACGCATGGTAAAAGTCTAATCCAAGGCTTTGTATAGAAAACTTTCCACACAAATAATATAAAGGTAAAAAGGGTTAGATGTAGAGATCTCGTGATTGCCTCAACCATAATTTGACGCTCAACTAGCAATGATAAATAGTCAAAGTGGTAGAGATATCTACATCCTTATTGGAATTGTTTTACGAAGAGTACAAATATTAAAGATAGATGATATGGATATTATCCTCTTGTAACCATCATATTTTATATCAGTCAAGAGTCAAATCTATATTTCACATTTGACATTGGACTAAGAATATGATTTCCAAACTTTCAATACACTTCATTAAATTAATTTGTGTATGTAAATAACATTCTCTATGCAACATCATATGCATGAGCATCGCCTACATATGGATGAGTATTGCCTACCAACCTACTAACAATTGTAAGACTAACTTGGGATTATCTTTGTTGGTAAATGAAAGGGGAAGTGGTAAAATACAAATTATTTTTTATAGCCACTTGTGTGAATAATGAATTGTCTGTTTAAGATCAATTACTCTCTTTGATTCATTGTATTTGCAGAATGACCTTCATAGGGGATTTTCCTCAAGCAATGTCACTTCTCTTTATCATTTGGCATGCAATGCAGATTATTTGTTGAATGTGGTTTGAAGGGTGGGTAGTTTACTCCCATTGTGCTTTGTTATAGGTTTCAACCCTGGATTTTTGGAAGTTTTGGGTGAACATGGAATTGTGTGCACGTTGCTTTGCATCTCTAGGGGATGTAACACAATTTAGAAAGAGTATAGAGAGGGGATTTGTGGCCATAGGAGCAATGTAGTTCAAACTCACCAAGGAAATTGAAAAGATGGAGGTGTAGAGGGAGTAAAGAAACTTTGAATTTGATGACATTGTCTAGAGTAAGGATTGCTTCTACAAGGATGTTTTTAAGCATATTCTTACACTCAGGGATAGGGAAAATGAATCTAGGGAGACTCTTTTGTCCTCTGAAGCAAGACGAGTAGTTAACTACCACTCTCTCTATTGCCTAAGATTTTTTATCTCACTTATCCAACTTTACGGATCTCCCTCCCGTTGAGTTTCCCTTTGCTACCATCGAATATTGTTGAACCAAAAAGGACATACAGGGAAAACCATTAGTTCTGTAGTCTTAAGATGTGACCTTCACATCGAGTTAAAATTTTAAATTTGTGCTATGCAATGTTATGATTTCTTGTATTATGCTTGGAAAAATTATTATGTTAACTTATTGCTAGGAGAACTAAATCAATTTTGTCTCTATTTGTTACTGAGAAACTTTAGGATTGTTCTTCGGGTGCCAAATAAAGACGCAACCCAATGTGTTTACTCTCTTACATGTACTTGCACTTGGAAATCCAAATAAATGATACCTCATAAAATTAATCCCACAATTAAAAAACAATCCATTATATCAGCATTATCAAGTATTCTAATGAGCACTATGCCATGCGGTCTCAACATATTACAATAAAATCTTTTTATAACATTTACTACTATAGTTAAATCTTTTTGTAACATTTAGAGTGATGCCAAATCTTCACTAATCATCATAGGTTGATTTTATCATAATAATGAACTTTACAACTGCATGACATTTTTACCGATGGTTGAATAATCACTACACCATTTTGCCCACTAACCTTGGCATTTACAATTATGTGAGAAGTGAAAGTGTCATTCTCAAAACAACTATGTAAAAATGTGTGTGGTTGTTTATTATGATGTTTTTGTACTTTGTTTCTTGTCAAGTGATTCCAATAGTATTATAAATAGATATATTTTTTCTTCAGCAATCAATGGTTAATGTCATATATTTAATGTGAGAATCGATAATCATGAAGTAAGCGATATAAACCAAAGTAAGTAAGAGATATAAACGAACGCATGTAGGAAGTTCAATCAAACACAAGTCATATTCTTCCTCTAATAACTCATGCAACATAGCCCATGCCAAAATAGAATTAAATGTATTACACACTCGAGCAACTTGGGGATCAAAAGTAAAAGTTATAAAATATTCATGGGTATAAATATTTACGCATATTGAAATTGAAGTGTATTCCATGGAAATCACTAAGCAATCTCTTTGTTTTTCAATAGAAAACATATTGATTTTAATGGCATAAAAACAATCCTAGATAAAGTTTTGATACCAATGTAGCGAAAAGTAATTTTGAAAAGCTTCCACCATTTTATTAGAATTAATAGTTAAGTTTCACTAGGCTCATTCTTAGATTTCTCATTTTCTCTAATGAGAAAACCTAGAAGATTGAAAATGAAAAACATAACATGGCATTGTTAAATTTACATGAACTCCAAAAACAATGTTATCATAATGACTTAAATATCATAAGAGGGATGACAATGTAGATACAACTAAAAACACATGAACACACATCTCGAGGGAAATGCCAAAAATGGTTGTCATCTTCATACAATTAGAACAAACTAACTTTGAAGAATTTTTTTATACAAAAGATTGTTATTTACAACTCCAAATGGAGTACTCCAATATTTAAGTGTGATCCATAACAATGGCGTACACGATCCTTTTGTCATGTTATATCCCAAGAGAAATGTACAATCACATTGTTGGGGAATGAGGTGGAACACGATATGAATCAAAGAAGATAGTACTGCAGAGAATCGAAGAGGGGAATACATTTCGAAGTAAAGAAAGGGTGGTATCTAAAGACACCATTATAGCACTTAAGTAGAGCACACTATGATCAGAACATCACAATGCATATTGCACATCTTGATCCACATGATCTATTACACAATCTCGAATCACACTCATCATATCTATAATGACCCAACGGGTCTTCTTTTATAGTCTCAAGATATAACTGACTCCCATAGAATCTGGAAGATCTTTTCCACATATAATTGTCAACGATTAGAGTTGATTCCACAAAATCCACTCTTTCAATTCGGATTGACAGGACTCGACCCAACCAAATATCCATCCAACTCGTAGTCGATTGTTGGGTTGGTCGATCCATCGCCCGACTATCTTTGATTGTTGGTTGACTATCCGACCGACAGGTACGTCGACTACTTGACCCACTGGTGTGGTGTGTTGGTCGATCGCTCGAGTGACTGTATCCAAATGAAGGTCGTCCTCTCAACCAACTAAACCTAGGAGATGTGTGATGAACCATCAAGGCCTGATGTTCCAACACACATAAGCTTTTATGTTATTGCACAAATAGTGAAACTTGAATGTTTGTCCCACTTACCATTTACAAGGAGGTTTTGATTGCTAACTTGAATCTAATTTGGATGGGACCTACCAGGGAGTGTTTTCCATATATGAAAAACAACATCCTTAATATTTTCATAGTCTTCCATAATGAACTCGAATGAATTATTCTTCCTCACAATCCTAGCATGTACACAATACTCAACAATAAGTTCAAAAGTTATGACAAACCTTTCGTTCAAACATGGAATCTCCACATATGTGTCATTTCTTATTATAATCTAGGATTCTAAGTGGATGTACAATTTGTACAAAATTAATTGAATTGTGACAATGTGCTCGACCTGGTTGTGAAATTCCAAGATAAGAAGGTATTGCATCTTGACTTCCATATTCTCTAGAGGTGGATAATATAGAAGGAACAACTTTATTGTCTCCTTTTGTTGTAATAACTTGAAAGGTAGTATACTTTCCATCATTCATAGCAATAAAACAACAAAAGGACGATTCCCCTTGGAAGTGTTTAACAACCACTTTCTAATAGAGTTCTCAATAAAGAAAACACTACAATACATATATTGAATAACAATGCAATTAACACCACACATTATAAATATTTTTTCATATAATGATATCTAATATGTTACACTCCTAATGATATCTAATATTTTTTTATGACCTCAATAATAGCCCTCCACTTTTCTACTCCCCAAGCTTTTAAATTTTTCCATATTCTTCTACCCAATATGCACTAGACATGTATTTTGATGAAATGTATCCAGACCATATTTTTTGTGTGGCTTTAATTATATTTATTATTCAAGTTGGGCATGTATATATATATAAATAAAAATAAATGCTTGCACCACAACTTTTTGGTTGCCAGGACTTGCATTCTATAGTATGCATCAATAATTAAATTGTGGGGGAAAAACAAACCATCCCACTTATTCAACCAATATAATGGAAGGGTAATGATGATGATAAGGGGTCATTCTAAATACAATAAGGGTTCAAGCAATAAGACATAACATAAATGTTATGTAGAGAAGGAACATGTAAATCTCTAGGACAATGAACCCACATGTGTTAACATAATTTACAATAGGGATGAAAAATAAAGGGATCACAGTGATCTATGGCACATGACATAATATGATATCTCAATGGTGTATTTCATCAAATATGACAATTCTTATTTTTTGTTGTTAGGTAGACCTTTGGATGGACCTTATGAATGGAAAAATTCTCATGTATAAGTAACAACTTCAATTTCACTTGGGTGATAACGTAATTTGTGTTCTCGTCAATAAGAAATTATCTGTACCTACTAAACTTGTTATGGTGGCAATTCAAGCACTAATTCAAATACCAAAGTAATAAAATTCTTAAAATATAGAAAAAGTCCTCTATTTTGAAGACAAACAAGTGTACAACCAATTGGCCAAGTCAATATTATAATACAAAGTGTAGCTAGTATCAACAACTTGTAAGTTAATACTAAAAGGAACTTGTGATTTGGTAAGGGTTGAGAAATATAAAAAAACTCTATATAAGGTTCCTTTAAACCTCATTACAAAGAGTCAATATTAATCATTCAATATGTACAAATTCTACTTTTTTTGGTTTTGAACTTGTGACTTCTAAGGAGAAAACACATGTTCTTAATCATTACGCCCACTAAAGTTGCACAATATTTTTTTAAATATTGAAATAAGTGTTGTATTAGAGCAAAGGTTTATAAATTTTCACATATTAATAAGATTCAAAATTGCTTTTAATTTGTTAAGAGTTCATTTTCCTTAAACTTAAAGAAACAAGTTAATAGCCCAAAACCCATAAGTATTTGGTAGGAACTAAAGTCTACGCGCGTATGATCACGAAAAGATTATTTCAGATAGTGAAATTTTTCTTGAATAACGATGATAAATCAACCCACATTCATGAAAAACACCTAATAATAATTGTTTTCATTATCAATTTACAACTAAATTATAATAAGTTTTACCATCTTCTAATATTATATATAAGTATATTCATTTTTATTTTTATTTTTTATATTAAAAACAATAAATTAGATTTTAAATACTTCTTCATTCTTACAACTCATTTTCATGAATATATCTTTAACCGTCGTTAATTTCTTTTAATTTTAATAATAATATCTCAGCAATATAACACCACACATGGAAATTTCTAAATCCAACAACGCTAAGATAACATGGAGCTCAATGACCAATTGACTTTGGAGGAGGATACTTATTTTTACAAAATAAGCTATATGCCTATAAAAAGAATGTTACATACGTTTTTGGAACGGGCAACTTATATTCTATAAGGTCATGGACTATTAAGAAATTAATAGAATTTATAAGGTCATGGACTATTAAGAAATTATTGTTATTAATGAAGTTTATTTTGAATAGTTGTAAGAGGGTACTTATTTTTACAATATAGGCGTATACTTTAAAATCATAATTTTTTATTTATTTAATAACTTAAAAATTATTTGGTTTACTATTAATAAATTATTATTATTACTGCATAATTTTTTATTTATTTAATAACTTAAAAATTATTTGGTTTACTATTAATAAATTATTATTATCACTGTGTTGAAGATTACTTTCCTTTGTTTAAATTTAAGTTTAATTCTTAATAATATTTATAATAAAAATGGGTAATATTTGTATTAGAAATAGGTTGTAATCAAATTTGACAACATAGTAATATAAAAATGATGTTGTCTCTTAACAAAAACTAGCATAACTATCAAGTAATATGTGTTAACTAGATTTATAGAGGTGGGTTTGCTTCGACATCTGAGTATGCATTTCTTGTTTGGGTATCGGATCACGGGTCGTTTAAGTTTAAGTTTAATTCTTAATAATATTTATAATAAAAATGGGTAATATTTGTATTAGAAATAGGTTGTAATCAAGTTGGACAACGTAGTAATATAAAAATGATGTTGTCTCTTAACAAAAACTAGCATAACTATCAAGTAATATGTGTTAGATACTGAAAGATCCAAATCATCCTTCCCATAAGACTTTAAAAGAATTTGCTAGTATAGACTCTAAAAACGACGTTCGATATTAATATTGTTCTATATAACATATGGAATACTAATGAAAAGCATGTTTGTTGAGGGCCTTATCTTGACCAATAATAGTGGGATGTGATTCCTAATTGCCCAAGTCCACGTTTTCATTCATTTGATGAACTATTTCCTCTTCCTTGAGGATCATCATGAGCACAATTCAATGGCATTATGTAGTTTGAGGCAACACAATGGAAACTTTGTTGAAGTTATATAACATATTCCTTAACATTGAATGTTTAGCTTCTAGAACTTGGATTTGTCTTTTTCCTTGCACCTTTGATATGTAAACTATCATAGATATTCCACTCGAATAGTTCATCACAACAAATCTTGTATTATTCTGAAAATATTTTATTATTAGGTTTATTTCCTTAGATCTCAAATTTATTATCACTAGCTTATTGTTCAAATTAATGAAATAAATGAAATACAAAAATGAAAGACTAAGCAAACGAACACACCATCAACAACAATGAACACAAGATGTATCATGGGAAACCCAATACGGGATAAAACCCAACTAGAAGGTGAGGCCTATGCTCTACTCTTTTTAATTTAGTTATGAAATGCAAATACAAAGAAAGAGACACTCACTATGGTGGCTTGAATGACTACTAACAAATCATCTTTTTTCTTTGTTATGCTCTCAAATCTCACTCCTAGATGATTTTCTCAATTATGGAACAAGTATAATGCTAAAGAATGGAACATCCTCTCCTCCTTGTAAGAAATATTTCACATAGTTTGATAGTCGTCCGCAATTAGGGTTTTTTGCATGCCTTAACCCTAAATTAGTGATAAGGTTTTGAACCTTCTAGAATCTTCTTGAAAGTCCCATGTGACTAGCCCCACATGTGTGTGTAATGGAGGCTGACATGGCATCCACTCAGTACCATGGTGGTCAACAAGGTAGGTCAACTTACAAGAGGCATAACTTCCACATACAAGCCCTAATTGAGGTGATTTTCACACCGTTGGAAAGGTCTTGGTGTGTAGAACAATTTGAAGGCATTGGGAGCTTTACTTGGAAAGTTTTGACCCCAAAAAGTGTCGTTTGATGTCTCAAAATGGATCTAGAAGGTTCTGCACCCCGAATCATCAAACTAGGACCTGCCACTTAAAGGGGCCTTGCAAGCTAATTCCTCTTATTTTTCCACCTAGAAAGTACGAATATAGATTAAAAATTATGTAATGATCCAATCTGGATCATACCTCCCCATTTTGGGAGGATTTTGGTCCCCATAAGATTTACTAAATGAGGTGAGGAATTTTTTCTTCTACTTTCTCCTTGGAGTACCATTTTTTCTTCTACTTTATACTTTCAACCTGATCTACCAAAGGTCAAGTTGCCCATGTCTAGTAGTTATGGACTTCTTTGTAAAATTGTATCTTCTGCCAACTCTACCCAATATTCTGGTGCTAAGTCCTATATAGTAGGTAAGACCTGTGTCTCATTTTCTTGATCCAACATGGAAAGATCATAGAGCTTTAGATACTCCACATTCACTATTGAGTAAATGCACATATATGGGGGTAGACCGAGTCAGTAGTTATTATCACCCACCTTCTCCAATACCTCAAAAGGATCATACTGCAGAGCCTTGATCTTCTTACCAGGACCCTGTAACCTTTTTTTATTTAATTGCAACCATACTATGTCTCCCACCTTGAATGTTTGTCAATTCTGTGTTGATCATGTCTATCCTTGTACATTCTTATGACTTCTTCAACACCTCATGTACTTGCAAATGGATCTGCCTAATATTTTCAACAAATTTCTCAGCTTTTAACTCTTCTCATGTGATGTATTCCCTCACTCCTCCTTCTTTTCCATAGACAACATCTAATGGTGAAGGCAATAAACACCCAAAGTAAGTTTCGAAAGGTGAATCATTGGTAGAAGTATGGATTGTTTTTCTTGTAATAGTGTTGAATGTAGATTGGATTTTCATCCTAGGTCTTTAGGTTCCTATGATTGTAAGCCCTCAAAAGTTGCACCACATTCCTATTGACTACTTTTGTTTTCCCATCTATCTATGGATGGAATGTTGTAGATCTTGTCAAGTTGGTGTCCATCCTTTCCCAAAGTGTAGTCCAAAAGGAACTGAGAAATTTGGTGTCCTTGTCTGAGATAATGCTCCTTGGTATCCCAAAGTGCACCCAGACATGTTCAAACAACATGCTTGTTGCTTCTTGTCCTTTGATGGTATTCTTACAAGGCATACAAATGCACATCGTTTTGAACCTATCAACTACCAAAAATGGATAGTCACGTCCCTTCCCGGTTGTTGGAAACCCACCCACAAAATCCATGGAAATGTTTTCCCAATGTCAAGTGGGTATAGGTAAGGGATGGTATAAATCTTTCTTTCTATTATAAGTCTTGATGGTACAACAAAGTATGCATCCTCTAATATACAAAGCTTCATCTTCTTGAATTCTGGGCCAATACACATACCTTTGTAAGTTGGAAACTGTCTTCCCAACACAAAAATGTCTTACAACCTTGGAGGTGTGAGCCTCTCTAATAAGCTACAATATTTCACCTTTCAGAACACAAACCTTGTCTAGCTTATTAATCAACCCATTATAGAGATTATAATCTACCTTACTATCACCTTCTTCAACATGAATTTTCACTTGTAGTTGCTAAAACACCTCTTTGAAGTCCTCATCTTCTATGCATCCCTTTTTTTACACATCATGGATAAAAGGCTCCATGTGCATAAGAGTTCCCAAATTTTTAATCTTGGTTGGATGTGGGTGGTCTTGAAAGAATGTTTTCCAACTTATCAGTGCTACCCTTCTTATATTTGATTACTAGATGGAACTGCTACAAAACCCCATACATTTGTAATGTTTAGTTTGTTGTGACTTACTTTGGGCTTGCAAATACTGTAGTAGTTGTTGATTAGTGTGGATAATGGTTTCCTTTCCCATAAAATAGTACTTCCATTTCTTAACATCTTGAACCAGGCCATATAGTTCCTTATCATATGTAGGGTAGTTCAGGTCGACTCCCCCATGAAGCATCTTAAAATGATGGCATACCAACTTAACCTCCCTGCATCAAGACTGATCCCATAGCATATCCACTCAAATTTGTCTCCAATTTGAAGGGCTTCTGCAAGTTAGGCAATGCAAGGACTGGTTCTTGAATGATCTTCCATTTCATCTCATCGAAATATTTTTTTTATTCCTTCCCCACTGTAAACTCTTACGATTGGATATTATGGTCTGGAGTGGCACAACTACCACTAAAAAGGATGTGATGAACTTTCATAGGTAATGTGTTTCCCTAACAAATCTCCTAAATTTAGTTACAATAATAGGAATTGGCCACTTGATGATGGCCTCCATATTTGCGGGATATGTCTTGAGTTCCCCTCCGTCGATCATGTACCCTAAATACACCAATGACTACTGAGAAAAATCACATTTCTTAGGGTTAGCCAACAACTGATGCTTTTTTAGAGTCTCTTACACTTGCATAATATGTGATATGTGCTCTTCCCAAGTAGAGATATAAACCAATATGGCATCCAAATAAAATATTATAGATGATTCTAAATAGGAATGCAATACATCATTCTTCAATCACATAAATGTGGGTGGTGCATTACATAAACCAAAAGGCATGACTAGCCATTCATACAAACCTTTCCTTGTCTTGAAGGCAATCTTCTGTGTGTCTTCTTCTTTAACGTGTACTTAGTGGTATCCTTCTTTGAGATCCAACTTAGTGAAGTACTTGGCATGTTGCAACTCGTCTAACAAATCATCAATCCTAGGTAGAGGGTACCGATTCTCGAGTGTGATCTTGTTCAAATATTTGTAGTCGATACACATTTTCCAACTCCCATCCTTCTTGTATACTATGATGATAATTGAGCCACAAGGTGAGGTGCATGGTCAAATTACTCCTTGTTCCAACAATTGCTACAATTGTTCCTTCACTTTGTCTGCTTCCATAACAGATTGTCTATACAACCCAATATTTGGCAATGGGGAGTTAGGCAATAATTGTATATCACACTCCACTTCCCTCTTTGGTGGCATCCCTTTAGGCTCCTGGAACACTCCTTTGTACATCTGCAAGATGTCCTCCAAATATTGTTTATTTTTATTTTTGGTACATCCCTCCAAGGATGCATTTACTCTTACTAATTCCTCCTCTTTTCGAGTCTCTCTTAAGAAAGAAATACATACTTCTTACTATAATTGATCAACTTTTTGGATTGGTTGGAACTTACCATAGAGATCTTTGATTTAACTTTGTGTGCATTGATGATGTAAGACTTCACATCCTTGATCAAGCACTACTGGTTTTCTCTCTGCATGAAGATCCATCCCTCGACATATACATGTAGGGGATTCCAAACACTACACCACACATTTAAGGGGCACTACATCTTACTCCACTTCATCAATAAAATCTTCACTTATAGAAAACTTGATTTTACACTATTTAGTGAATTTGATCTCTACATTCTTATTCACTCACCTAAGCGATACAGGATCGAATTATCATGAACCTCCAACCCAAGCTTATTGACCAGATCATCTGCTATGAGGTTGGTCTATGAACCAAAATCGAGTAAAAATTCCACCTTGGTCGTTTTGACTTGTATCATTATTTGGAATAGTTTTTTCATCTTCTTCTCTTCCTTGTGATGAAGGATACTTAGATTCACCTCCTTCTACATTGAAGTGTAGACAATATTCTCATGCACATATAAGTTGTTCTCTAGCTGGTTGCCCGAATTTGTGCCTAGCAGGTTCTTCTTCTTGGCATCCTTCTTATAGTTCTTTGGATCCAACTTTGGATGTAGATTCCAACACTTATGTTTAGTGTTACCATTAATATTGCAATTGTTGTGATCCTTGCACTAATGTGTAGTGGTTGTAATATTCGTGTATTTCCTTTCCATTTCTTCTTTGTAATACCCTAAGGCCGAGCCCCTGCTAAATTGTAATGATGTTTACTGAAGTTTATAGGATGGTGAGCCAAGAATTTATAATCTAGGAGGCTTATGTGTTTATTAGGCTGGAGATCCTAGATGTTAAGGCCAATGAGCCTAATTTTGTATATGTAATTATGCAGATCATTAATAAAAATACATCGTTGCGTGTAGACCGACCACAAAGAAAGAGTTATGGGGGACTAAGCTGCACTAGGAAGGGAAAGGGAAGGGGGATGAGAGGCTAGGAAAAAGGGGCTAATCTTGAGGGCTTAACCCAAGGGAATATTATAATGTATTTCCTAAATTGCTAAGGTTTTAAAAATAAACCATGTTATCCTTAGTTCCTTTGGGGAGAGGAACGAACTCCAAGTGGAGAGGAATGAGCTTCTGGAGAGCCAAGTGTCATCCAAGACGCATGAAAATTTATGTGGGAAATTCCATCGTTGTGGGGGTTCACTCACCATTCTGTCCATCTCTCCTGACAAGTTCACCCACCATTCTTTCCATCTCTCCTCATGAGTTCACTGATCATCTTGCCCCATTCACTCACACACTGAGAAGGACATAGTTAGCCATTTTCCACCATTGTTGAACCCTCTACCATAGTGAACCTCTATAATTTGTGCGCCTTGGTATTTTGTTGAGCCGTACCATGCCTTACCTGAGTTAAGTTGTTGCCTCTCCCTTGCTCGTTTGTCTTAGGAGATGGATAGAAGAAGCAGGTTGTCAGGCCTATGGTTTTGAAGAGGCGGGTTTTTAAGCTCGTTGATTGAAGAAGCAGGTTTTCAGGCCTGTGAGAAAATCTCCCAGGTGACAGATATTGTTGGGGAAGTAATTTATCCTGGAGGGAGTCTAGCAACAATCACATAGCTCTGGGAATTCTCAATCTGGCCTGTTGTTGAAGCCCTGGAAGGGAAGTGGAGCAGTCAATGGACTGTGGAACAATGAAGGTGTATATTCTCGGGGTGGGACAGGCATGTGGGGAATGAGAGTATGTGAGTGGTCGATGTAAGTAGGCTCCTTGGAGGGAATCCTTCCTATTGCATTATGCAGCTTTCCATAGTCTCAGCCTAGCCTAGGATTTCCTTTACCTTGGGTGGATTTTAGTCCCAGCTCGAGGGTGAGCCACTTCTGATAGCTTGGAGCAACATGGTCTAAGGCTGGGAGGTTCGTGGAAGGTCTGCATGCATTTAGTGTACTTCAATTAAAATATAAGTATCATTTATGTGTTAATATCAAATGATGTTTTCAGTGGATGTATGTTATTTATAAGAATTGCATGTGTTTGTTGCATGTATGATTTACTGTTAATTCCACATGAATCTGTTTATGAGTAGAATGTTTATATTTGTTAAAATTGCATTATATATATATTATGTATATCATAGTTTGAAAACATAGTAGAGGATGTTTTTTGATAACATGCCCGATCCTAGGATGGTTGTGTACGCTACAGTCTGGTATTGGAGCATGAGAGAGCAATTTTTAAGTGGCATGACCTGGCCTGGAAGGTTGGGTACATCACAAATTGGTATCAAATCCCATGGTTTCGACACTGAACCTGGATGGGCCACAAATGTGGAATTTGAAGTAAACATTCCATAGGGATTTGATGTACAGAGAACCGAAGCAGTGTTGAGAGAGCTCCTGGGTGGTATTGGTAATATCGGGAGGTGTAATAGTTTGATAAACCATGACAACCGTGGTATTGGGCCACAAAGTGTAAATTTGGGTCATCAGATTTGTTCGAAAGAAGATTGATTCCTCACAACCGTTAGATCTGGAGAATATGCATGACAGTTAACTGTCAAAGTCCTTTGGACTTCGTGCCTTCAACAAGTTTTTAAGGTTTCGTTGAGCAAGGAGCTGAAGCATGAAGTGTTGAAGTCCCGTAATGACTCTCAACCATAGATCATTCAGGAGGAGGAGAGCCGTTGGCTTTTCCCAAGTGTTTCAACAGTTTGATGTTCTGGAAAATCTGTTAGTAATTACGCGGTGAAGAAATCGTCAAAGTCCCGAAGTGTCGGAGATGACATGGACTTGTTCGACAGTCGTCAGTTCGGAAGTTTGCAAAAGTGTCGATGAGAAGAAATTGTCGAAGTCCCGAAGCGTCAGAGAAGATGTGGCCCTGTTCGACAATTTTACAAAAGTGTCGATGAGAAGAAATCGTCGAAGTCCTGGTTCGTCGAAGTGACGTGACATGATGACGTCACCGGGGGTGAAGTGGAATTGTATGACATTTTGACAGTTTTGTGAAAGTGTCGATGATAAGAAATCGCCGAAGTTGCGAAGCGTCGGATATGATGTGGCAAGATGACATCACCTAGGGTGACGTGGGCCTACCCTAAGTCTGTCATGTGTCACTTGTTTTTGTACTTTTGACAGGCCCTTAGTATCGATTGAGACCTGACACGTGTCACTCGACAGCGGGGCCACATGTCACCACCTTGATTGATGAAAACCGTACTACGTGGACCCCAAGAGGTTAATAAATTCAATAGTTCATCATTTGGGGGAAACTGTTGGAATAATTTACGGATCTCCAAAGTCTCGGAGTCCCAAAGTTTCGAAGTCACGAAGCACCGAAGTGACGTGGCTTAATGACATCACCTGAGGTGATGTGGGTACACAAGATGCGTGCCATATGTCAGTGTGTTTTGTGCTTTTGAAAGGCTTATTTTTCCAGTTAGGACTTGACACATGCCACCCTTTAGATTGGGCCACGTGTCTGCTTCTTGGAATCTTCCACGTGGCACCCAGGTGTGCAGTACTAAGTAGACTCCAGGAGTTCTCCAATTTGACGTTCGGAAGGAATGAAGTGAGAGGAAAGAGAAACCCCCGAAGCTATGAAGAGCGAAGTAAATCCTCACCATTCATCAGGAGAGGACACGCAACGGTAGATCTCGTAGTTCGAAGGATTCAAGGCATAAATAGTATAGGTCAACGACTTTCGGAGGCCCGAAGGCTAAAGTCCATCTCGATTGTTGACCACAGAGGCTGCATGCCGCAAGATTCCAAGGTCTAGAGAAGTGTTACTCCTAAGGAATAGAGTTGCAGGTTGCTTGAGTCAAGAACTCGTAGAGGGCCGGAGTTAATCTTGACCGTTGGTTAGGAGATGGCACATGGAGGCAAGAGAGGGGATCTTCGATGAGTCGACACTTCGGGAGATTTGTATAGAAGTGATTTGGAAACCACTGAAGCCCGTAGTCCTAGAGCTCCTATCCACCGTAGATCTAAACAAAGAATGAGGATCATTGATCTGTATGTCCTCCAAGTATTCAAAGAATTGGTGTTCAGAGGAAATGTATTATAATGAAGATAGATCCTCTGGAGCCCCAAAGTTCCACATCTCCGAAGTGGCGAAATTTAGGGTGAGCACATAGTTGTTAGCATTGGGTCACAACCCATGGTCACATGAATTGGGGGTCGAAGAAAAGGGGCTAGTGCCTGAAATTTTGTTTTAAGAACAAGAAAGGGCTTAGAGAAAGAGCCCGTTAGGTTCTTGATTCTATGGAACTACACCTAAAGAAGTAAGGAAGGCCTCTAAACCTAAAGAAGGGATCCGCCACGGATCCAAGAGCCAATTCGACTCCAAGTTGGAAGAATCCATGTACAATATTTCATCACTGAAAAGATAATTGTTCAAGTGTCCATAACTTCTTGCTCAAAACTCAAAATTGAACATGGAAACATGCATTGGAAAGGTGTTGAATTGTAGAAGATAATTTTTCACCCATAAATTGGATCTGAATAGTCATTTTCTCAGGAAATCAACAAAAAAGAAGTTTGATATATATTGATGAATCAGAATGGTTCGTGTTTTCATAAAATTATTGAGAACGGTTAGCTTGGCAAAGTTTTGTTGGTTGCACATTTTTGCAGAATTAACAGATGTCAGATCAGAATCAACACCGAGTGCAGAGTGATCGTTGATACACAGATAGTTTATAGTCAAGAGGATGAAATCAGAGGGATGAATGTCCAGTTGGGTATGGAAGGAACTAAATCCAATGTACATGGAAGAGGAAAGGAGGAAGACATAAATTTGGTTGAGACCCTCATAAAATTTCAGATAGATGTCCAGAGCCACAAGGCTGATAATGAGAGGCTTATGAAGGCCAAGGAACAATAGGAAGACTTCAACATGAAGTTAATGAAAATGTTGGACATAATTGAAAAGAAGTTGGATAAGGAGAGTGGCTCCAACAAATCAGGAAGTTTGTAACGACCTCCTCGTTACGACAAGAACTCTGATAACAGGTGCAATTTTTTTTTGTTTAAGGTGTGTGCGCGCGTGTAGAAGTAGCAGACACACTTGACTCTACGTCGCCACTAGACAACCAACAAGACACAACCATGAAGTTCATCACAAGAAGACTGAGGGCACACAACGGGTAACTGCAAGCAATAAACGACCATAGACACAAGGCGCACAACGCAAACATTTAACGACATACTGGGTTATGCCCAATACGAACACAGAGGGAAGGTTCCATAGTAGTAGATCTTACTATTTCTGCACAGGAAAGCAGGGCGTTTAATCTTAGTTCTTTTCTCTAGAGAGAGAGAAGGTCAGATAGACTCCTGGCCGACTGCTCAGGCAGAAACTAGTAATCTCCATCAGGTGTGTCACAAGAGTGGAAAACCTGCCTTTAAAGGGCCCGAGACTCTTGATACAGCACAGGATCCTTTACACAAAAATAATCACACACATACTTATATACTAGGCTACAATGAGGTGTCTACATCCCGCCCGACACAAGCTGACCATGCAATGCAAGACAACCAAGTACTACAAAATCAAAGGGAAACCACGACCTCTACGGAAGACGCAAGTTAGAAGGACTCCGTCATCGACCAACCATTAGAGAGACTCTATGACAACAATTACAGACCGTTTACTCCATTTGACTTCTATTAAACGACGAGTTACCAGCCCTGCCTTAAATAATGTACAATTGTTAGCTACAATCCCTGTTTACTGAATTATAATAATTGGATTCACTTAGATTCACGGACCCTACATTTTATGGGTCATCCCTCATATTGAAATTACCATCAAATCACCATAACACCACCATATCCTTGCTTTCTAGATTACCATAACATTGCATTTAAAATGATAATAACTTTACACTTTAATTGCTAACATCAACAATGGAATCATAATATCATTACCATAAAACGAMAACCAGTTACMTTTTCATTACCRTATTCTGCMAATAATTGATAATCCCAWTYCATCTTGTATGCTATCAACCCCTAAAATTTAATGACATTACCACCCCACCTCACATTATACCATCCTAACCTTGTGATACAACATCTATCCCCTCACTRCTGGTATGTTATCCATACAAAAGTTATGACTACTTACCATAAAACAATATTATCATGGCCTTTTTATAATTGCCATAATCCTTGCCATTTAAGGTAACAACTAAGTCACATTATCCCAAAACTTTCCATAAACAATACTAATATTGCATTTTAATATATATCATTTTATATTGCCATTTAAAATAACAACAAGCCATATTACAGTAGAACTCTCCATAAACAATATTAATACTGCATTTTTAATAGGGCGTTTTATATTGCAGTTTATATTTGCCATTAAAATAACAAGAATTCACATTTCAGCAATACTCTCCATAAAACAATATCAATACTG
>ML838329.1:68493-87801 GCA_009831015.1 Picea engelmannii | reverse complement strand
AGAGGGGGGGTCTCGAAAGACTATAAAAAAGAAAAGGGGGGTTAGGGTTAGGGATCGTTATGCTGCCGAATTGAGACTGGACTGTTTGCTTGTGAGGAGTTGGGAATTTCTCAGCTGTATTGGAGTGGTAGCTCAGCCTTGGAGGCAAGCTGAGAAGCTAGTCTTATCTTATGGATCGTGTGTGGCCCCTTTGCGGCTCGGGGGGCTAAGGGGGAAGCAGAGTACCCCTAGCGTTTGGCTGGGAGGTACTGGTGTAGTCCCCACGGTCGGTGAGCCGGAGCGTCACGGAGCTCAAGTGTGGTATTGTGTCTTCAGGTTATTCTCCGTCAGTCACAGGTAAGCAAGTAGGTTTGTTGTTTTAAGAATAATGTGAATGCTTAAGGTTGTATATGAACCCTTCTCTGTGTTTGGTTAAAAGATTTCTCAGCATTGCGGCTATACATCTCTGCTTGTGTGCTTGCTAAAGGATTTTTGTAATGAAGTTTCATTGGAATTTGTAACGACTTGCTATACTTTGCTGTAATGAACTTTAGGAATGAGATTTTATGCTGTAAAATTTTACTTACTACAGTTATATTCGGATCTGGCAATAAGGCCTCTGTTAAATGAATGGTTGCGAGTTAATACCCTTTTATTAAAAAAAAAAAAAGGAAAAAAAAAAAATGTTGTCTCTTACCTCTGCGAATGAAGTTATTTACCTATGTTATAATAGATAAGAAAAGAAAATTTTGGTTTCGTTCTCTGTGGGCGTTCAAGTTCACCGAGGGCGTCTAACCATTCAGCCATGGCGATCTACCTTGCCAGGGGCGATTTTATTTTTCTATTGGTGCTTTTACTGTGGGCATTTTCATTGACTGTGGGCGTTCCCATTTGTGACTGGGGTGGTTTATATATTATTGCTGGCGTTTTTATTTTATTTCAGTGGGTGTTTCATTTATTACAGCGCGTTTCTTTTTATCACTGTGTGTTTTATTACAATGTGTTATAAATAAAATGCATTTTTATTTCAGTGGGCGTTTTATGAATGAGTTGGTATCTCTGTGGGCATCCATATATTACCGTGCGTTTTTATTTTCACAGTGGGTGGTTTTTTTTCATTGTCGTGGGCGAAATTACTTCACTGTGGGCATTGTTACCTTTCGTGGGCATTTTTGCTTATCGCTGTGGGTGTACGTACCTTCTGTGAGCGTTTGTGTTTGGTTAAAGGGATTGCATGTTGGTATAAATTTTCTCCTTCTTGTGATTATGTTCTCCGTGAACGGGGAGGGATGCCCACATTTTCACCCCTAGATTCTGTATTGGGTGTATATTTTGCTAAAAGAGGTCGTGGTTTTCCATAACGTCTGCCTTTGGGGTCGGCAACTCGCTGAGTTGTAGTGTATTTTTTCTGCATTTTTGGGGTCGGTTTACCTGGGTGTTATGGTGGAGGATACACCCTTCCTTTCCAACTGCCTAAATCCTGTGTTCTCGGTGTATTCCTTGCGTTTTTGGGTTACCCATCTCAGCGATTGGAACCCACGCGTTTCAACCCTTTTTAACCTCTGCGTTTTTCCTTACCCTCTCTTAATTCCATGGATTAACCATCTCTCCGTTGTTATGAAATACTCCTTGCGTTTGGGTGTGCCATCCCTTGGCTTTTGGGTTGATTGGCGTGACTTAGTTCCTCCCTGAATCCCTTTTCGCAGTAAAATTTCTGACAGGGAGCTATTAAGCCAGCTTTTATGACCGAGTTGCCCTTACCCGGAGTCCTTACCTCTACCTGGCAGTAAATGGTATTAAATTTCTCGTTTTTGCTTAAATTATCTAATGCCCCGTTATTGGCTTATAATTAATTGCCAGATTGTAATGTTATTAAATGCCTGGATATGTGTGTTAGGTTAAACGCCTTGAGGCATCGTTGATTATTAAAGGTAATATGTTAGTCAAGATTTTTGTTATTGCCATCAAACTATATGGCTAGCTGGAGCGGGGAAATAAGAAATAAAATGCAATATAAAATGTAATATTAAAACGCAGTATTGATATTGTTTTATGGAGAGTATTGCTGAAATGTGAATTCTTGTTATTTTAATGGCAAATATAAACTGCAATATAAAACGCCCTATTAAAAATGCAGTATTAATATTGTTTATGGAGAGTTCTACTGTAATATGGCTTGTTGTTATTTTAAATGGCAATATAAAATGATATATATTAAAATGCAATATTAGTATTGTTTATGGAAAGTTTTGGGATAATGTGACTTAGTTGTTACCTTAAATGGCAAGGATTATGGCAATTATAAAAAGGCCATGATAATATTGTTTTATGGTAAGTAGTCATAACTTTTGTATGGATAACATACCAGYAGTGAGGGGATAGATGTTGTATCACAAGGTTAGGATGGTATAATGTGAGGTGGGGTGGTAATGTCATTAAATTTTAGGGGTTGATAGCATACAAGATAATTGGGATTATCAATTATTTGCAGAATACGGTAATGAAAAGGTAACTGGTTGTCGTTTTATGGTAATGATATTATGATTCCATTGTTGATGTTAGCAATTAAAGTGTAAAGTTATTATCATTTTAAATGCAATGTTATGGTAATCTAGAAAGCAAGGATATGGTGGTGTTATGGTGATTTGATGGTAATTTCAATATGAGGGATGACCCATAAAATGTAGGGTTCGTGAATCTAAGTGAATCCAATTATTATAATTCAGTAAACGGGGATTGTAGCTAACAATTGTACATTATTTAAGGCAGGGCTGGTAACTCGTCGTTTAATAGAATTCAAATGGAGTAAACGGTATGTAATTGTTGTCATAGAGTCTCTCTAATGGTTGGTCGATGACTGAGTCCTTCTAACTTGTGTCTTTCGTAGAGGTCGTGGTTTCCCTTTGATTTTGTAGTACTTGGTTGTCTTGCATTGCATGGTCAGCTTGTGGCGGGCGGGATGTAGACACCTCATTGTAGCCCAGTATATAAGTATGTGTGTGATCATTTTTGTGTAAAGGATCCTCTGTTGTATCAAGAGTCTCGGGCCCTTTAAAGGCAGGTTTTCCACTCTTGTGACACACATGATGGAGATTACTAGTTTCTGCCTGAGCAATCGGCCAAGAGTCTATCTGACCTTCTCTCTCTCCAGAGCAATGAACTAAGATTAAACGCCCTGCTTTCCTGTGCAGAAATAGTAAGATCTACTACTATGGAACCTTCCCTCTGTGTTCGTACTGGGCATAACCCAGTATGTCATTAAATGTTTGCGTTGTGCGCCTTGTGTCTATGGTCGTTTATTGCTTGCAGTTACCCGTTGTGTGCCCTCAGTCTTCTTGTGATGAACTTCATGGTTGCGTCTTGTTGGTTGTCTAGTGGCGACGTAGAGTCAAGTGTGTCTGCTACTTCTACACGCGCGCACACACCTTAAACAAAAAAAAATTGCACCTGTTATCAGAGTTCTTGTCGTAACGAGGAGGTCGTTACAGACTTCCTGATTTGTTGGAGCCACTCTCCTTATCCAACTTCTTTTCAATTATGTCCAACATTTTCATTAACTTCATGTTGAAGTTTTCCTGTTGTTCCTTGGCCTTCATAAGCCTCTCATTATCAGCCTTGTGGCTCTGGACATCTATCTGAAATTTTATGAGGGTCTCAACCAAATTTATGTCTTCCTCCTTTCCTCTTCCATGTACATTGGAGTCAGTTCCTTCCATACCCAACTGGACATTCATCCCTCTGATTTCATCCTCTTGACTATAAACTATCTGTGTATCATCGATCACTCTGCACTCGGTGTTGATTCTGATCTGACATCTGTTAATTCTGCAAAAATGTGCAACCAACAAAACTTTGCCAAGCTAACCGTTCTCAATAATTTTATGAAAACACGAACCATTCTGATTCATCAATATATATCAAACTTCTTTTTTGTTGATTTCCTGAGAAAATGACTATTCAGATCCAATTTATGGGTGAAAAATTATCTTCTACAATTCAACACCTTTCCAATGCATGTTTCCATGTTCAATTTTGAGTTTTGAGCAAGAAGTTATGGACACTTGAACAATTATCTTTTCAGTGATGAAATATTGTACATGGATTCTTCCAACTTGGAGTCGAATTGGCTCTTGGATCCGTGGCGGATCCCTTCTTTAGGTTTAGAGGCCTTCCTTACTTCTTTAGGTGTAGTTCCATAGAATCAAGAACCTAACGGGCTCTTTCTCTAAGCCCTTTCTTGTTCTTAAAACAAAATTTCAGGCACTAGCCCCTTTTCTTCGACCCCCAATTCATGTGACCATGGGTTGTGACCCAATGCTAACAACTATGTGCTCACCCTAAATTTCGCCACTTCGGAGATGTGGAACTTTGGGGCTCCAGAGGATCTATCTTCATTATAATACATTTCCTCTGAACACCAATTCTTTGAATACTTGGAGGACATACAGATCAATGATCCTCATTCTTTGTTTAGATCTACGGTGGATAGGAGCTCTAGGACTACGGGCTTCAGTGGTTTCCAAATCACTTCTATACAAATCTCCCGAAGTGTCGACTCATCGAAGATCCCCTCTCTTGCCTCCATGTGCCATCTCCTAACCAACGGTCAAGATTAACTCCGGCCCTCTACGAGTTCTTGACTCAAGCAACCTGCAACTCTATTCCTTAGGAGTAACACTTCTCTAGACCTTGGAATCTTGCGGCATGCAGCCTCTGTGGTCAACAATCGAGATGGACTTTAGCCTTCGGGCCTCCGAAAGTCGTTGACCTATACTATTTATGCCTTGAATCCTTCGAACTACGAGATCTACCGTTGCGTGTCCTCTCCTGATGAATGGTGAGGATTTACTTCGCTCTTCATAGCTTCGGGGGTTTCTCTTTCCTCTCACTTCATTCCTTCCGAACGTCAAATTGGAGAACTCCTGGAGTCTACTTAGTACTGCACACCTGGGTGCCACGTGGAAGATTCCAAGAAGCAGACACGTGGCCCAATCTAAAGGGTGGCATGTGTCAAGTCCTAACTGGAAAAATAAGCCTTTCAAAAGCACAAAACACACTGACATATGGCACGCATCTTGTGTACCCACATCACCTCAGGTGATGTCATTAAGCCACGTCACTTCGGTGCTTCGTGACTTCGAAACTTTGGGACTCCGAGACTTTGGAGATCCGTAAATTATTCCAACAGTTTCCCCCAAATGATGAACTATTGAATTTATTAACCTCTTGGGGTCCACGTAGTACGGTTTTCATCAATCAAGGTGGTGACATGTGGCCCCGCTGTCGAGTGACACGTGTCAGGTCTCAATCGATACTAAGGGCCTGTCAAAAGTACAAAAACAAGTGACACATGACAGACTTAGGGTAGGCCCACGTCACCCTAGGTGATGTCATCTTGCCACATCATATCCGACGCTTCGCAACTTCGGCGATTTCTTATCATCGACACTTTCACAAAACTGTCAAAATGTCATACAATTCCACTTCACCCCCGGTGACGTCATCATGTCACGTCACTTCGACGAACCAGGACTTCGACGATTTCTTCTCATCGACACTTTTGTAAAATTGTCGAACAGGGCCACATCTTCTCTGACGCTTCGGGACTTCGACAATTTCTTCTCATCGACACTTTTGCAAACTTCCGAACTGACGACTGTCGAACAAGTCCATGTCATCTCCGACACTTCGGGACTTTGACGATTTCTTCACCGCGTAATTACTAACAGATTTTCCAGAACATCAAACTGTTGAAACACTTGGGAAAAGCCAACGGCTCTCCTCCTCCTGAATGATCTATGGTTGAGAGTCATTACGGGACTTCAACACTTCATGCTTCAGCTCCTTGCTCAACGAAACCTTAAAAACTTGTTGAAGGCACGAAGTCCAAAGGACTTTGACAGTTAACTGTCATGCATATTCTCCAGATCTAACGGTTGTGAGGAATCAATCTTCTTTCGAACAAATCTGATGACCCAAATTTACACTTTGTGGCCCAATACCACGGTTGTCATGGTTTATCAAACTATTACACCTCCCGATATTACCAATACCACCCAGGAGCTCTCTCAACACTGCTTCGGTTCTCTGTACATCAAATCCCTATGGAATGTTTACTTCAAATTCCACATTTGTGGCCCATCCAGGTTCAGTGTCGAAACCATGGGATTTGATACCAATTTGTGATGTACCCAACCTTCCAGGCCAGGTCATGCCACTTAAAAATTGCTCTCTCATGCTCCAATACCAGACTGTAGCGTACACAACCATCCTAGGATCGGGCATGTTATCAAAAAACATCCTCTACTATGTTTTCAAACTATGATATACATAATATATATATAATGCAATTTTAACAAATATAAACATTCTACTCATAAACAGATTCATGTGGAATTAACAGTAAATCATACATGCAACAAACACATGCAATTCTTATAAATAACATACATCCACTGAAAACATCATTTGATATTAACACATAAATGATACTTATATTTTAATTGAAGTACACTAAATGCATGCAGACCTTCCACGAACCTCCCAGCCTTAGACCATGTTGCTCCAAGCTATCAGAAGTGGCTCACCCTCGAGCTGGGACTAAAATCCACCCAAGGTAAAGGAAATCCTAGGCTAGGCTGAGACTATGGAAAGCTGCATAATGCAATAGGAAGGATTCCCTCCAAGGAGCCTACTTACATCGACCACTCACATACTCTCATTCCCCACATGCCTGTCCCACCCCGAGAATATACACCTTCATTGTTCCACAGTCCATTGACTGCTCCACTTCCCTTCCAGGGCTTCAACAACAGGCCAGATTGAGAATTCCCAGAGCTATGTGATTGTTGCTAGACTCCCTCCAGGATAAATTACTTCCCCAACAATATCTGTCACCTGGGAGATTTTCTCACAGGCCTGAAAACCTGCTTCTTCAATCAACGAGCTTAAAAACCCGCCTCTTCAAAACCATAGGCCTGACAACCTGCTTCTTCTATCCATCTCCTAAGACAAACGAGCAAGGGAGAGGCAACAACTTAACTCAGGTAAGGCATGGTACGGCTCAACAAAATACCAAGGCGCACAAATTATAGAGGTTCACTATGGTAGAGGGTTCAACAATGGTGGAAAATGGCTAACTATGTCCTTCTCAGTGTGTGAGTGAATGGGGCAAGATGATCAGTGAACTCATGAGGAGAGATGGAAAGAATGGTGGGTGAACTTGTCAGGAGAGATGGACAGAATGGTGAGTGAACCCCCACAACGATGGAATTTCCCACATAAATTTTCATGCGTCTTGGATGACACTTGGCTCTCCAGAAGCTCATTCCTCTCCACTTGGAGTTCGTTCCTCTCCCCAAAGGAACTAAGGATAACATGGTTTATTTTTAAAACCTTAGCAATTTAGGAAATACATTATAATATTCCCTTGGGTTAAGCCCTCAAGATTAGCCCCTTTTTCCTAGCCTCTCATCCCCCTTCCCTTTCCCTTCCTAGTGCAGCTTAGTCCCCCATAACTCTTTCTTTGTGGTCGGTCTACACGCAACGATGTATTTTTATTAATGATCTGCATAATTACATATACAAAATTAGGCTCATTGGCCTTAACATCTAGGATCTCCAGCCTAATAAACACATAAGCCTCCTAGATTATAAATTCTTGGCTCACCATCCTATAAACTTCAGTAAACATCATTACAATTTAGCAGGGGCTCGGCCTTAGGGTATTACAAAGAAGAAATGGAAAGGAAATACACGAATATTACAACCACTACACATTAGTGCAAGGATCACAACAATTGCAATATTAATGGTAACACTAAACATAAGTGTTGGAATCTACATCCAAAGTTGGATCCAAAGAACTATAAGAAGGATGCCAAGAAGAAGAACCTGCTAGGCACAAATTCGGGCAACCAGCTAGAGAACAACTTATATGTGCATGAGAATATTGTCTACACTTCAATGTAGAAGGAGGTGAATCTAAGTATCCTTCATCACAAGGAAGAGAAGAAGATGAAAAAACTATTCCAAATAATGATACAAGTCAAAACGACCAAGGTGGAATTTTTACTCGATTTTGGTTCATAGACCAACCTCATAGCAGATGATCTGGTCAATAAGCTTGGGTTGGAGGTTCATGATAATTCGATCCTGTATCGCTTAGGTGAGTGAATAAGAATGTAGAGATCAAATTCACTAAATAGTGTAAAATCAAGTTTTCTATAAGTGAAGATTTTATTGATGAAGTGGAGTAAGATGTAGTGCCCCTTAAATGTGTGGTGTAGTGTTTGGAATCCCCTACATGTATATGTCGAGGGATGGATCTTCATGCAGAGAGAAAACCAGTAGTGCTTGATCAAGGATGTGAAGTCTTACATCATCAATGCACACAAAGTTAAATCAAAGATCTCTATGGTAAGTTCCAACCAATCCAAAAAGTTGATCAATTATAGTAAGAAGTATGTATTTCTTTCTTAAGAGAGACTCGAAAAGAGGAGGAATTAGTAAGAGTAAATGCATCCTTGGAGGGATGTACCAAAAATAAAAATAAACAATATTTGGAGGACATCTTGCAGATGTACAAAGGAGTGTTCCAGGAGCCTAAAGGGATGCCACCAAAGAGGGAAGTGGAGTGTGATATACAATTATTGCCTAACTCCCCATTGCCAAATATTGGGTTGTATAGACAATCTGTTATGGAAGCAGACAAAGTGAAGGAACAATTGTAGCAATTGTTGGAACAAGGAGTAATTTGACCATGCACCTCACCTTGTGGCTCAATTATCATCATAGTATACAAGAAGGATGGGAGTTGGAAAATGTGTATCGACTACAAATATTTGAACAAGATCACACTCGAGAATCGGTACCCTCTACCTAGGATTGATGATTTGTTAGACGAGTTGCAACATGCCAAGTACTTCACTAAGTTGGATCTCAAAGAAGGATACCACTAAGTACACGTTAAAGAAGAAGACACACAGAAGATTGCCTTCAAGACAAGGAAAGGTTTGTATGAATGGCTAGTCATGCCTTTTGGTTTATGTAATGCACCACCCACATTTATGTGATTGAAGAATGATGTATTGCATTCCTATTTAGAATCATCTATAATATTTTATTTGGATGCCATATTGGTTTATATCTCTACTTGGGAAGAGCACATATCACATATTATGCAAGTGTAAGAGACTCTAAAAAAGCATCAGTTGTTGGCTAACCCTAAGAAATGTGATTTTTCTCAGTAGTCATTGGTGTATTTAGGGTACATGATCGACGGAGGGGAACTCAAGACATATCCCGCAAATATGGAGGCCATCATCAAGTGGCCAATTCCTATTATTGTAACTAAATTTAGGAGATTTGTTAGGGAAACACATTACCTATGAAAGTTCATCACATCCTTTTTAGTGGTAGTTGTGCCACTCCAGACCATAATATCCAATCGTAAGAGTTTACAGTGGGGAAGGAATAAAAAAAATATTTCGATGAGATGAAATGGAAGATCATTCAAGAACCAGTCCTTGCATTGCCTAACTTGCAGAAGCCCTTCAAATTGGAGACAAATTTGAGTGGATATGCTATGGGATCAGTCTTGATGCAGGGAGGTTAAGTTGGTATGCCATCATTTTAAGATGCTTCATGGGGGAGTCGACCTGAACTACCCTACATATGATAAGGAACTATATGGCCTGGTTCAAGATGTTAAGAAATGGAAGTACTATTTTATGGGAAAGGAAACCATTATCCACACTAATCAACAACTACTACAGTATTTGCAAGCCCAAAGTAAGTCACAACAAACTAAACATTACAAATGTATGGGGTTTTGTAGCAGTTCCATCTAGTAATCAAATATAAGAAGGGTAGCACTGATAAGTTGGAAAACATTCTTTCAAGACCACCCACATCCAACCAAGATTAAAAATTTGGGAACTCTTATGCACATGGAGCCTTTTATCCATGATGTGTAAAAAAAGGGATGCATAGAAGATGAGGACTTCAAAGAGGTGTTTTAGCAACTACAAGTGAAAATTCATGTTGAAGAAGGTGATAGTAAGGTAGATTATAATCTCTATAATGGGTTGATTAATAAGCTAGACAAGGTTTGTGTTCTGAAAGGTGAAATATTGTAGCTTATTAGAGAGGCTCACACCTCCAAGGTTGTAAGACATTTTTGTGTTGGGAAGACAGTTTCCAACTTACAAAGGTATGTGTATTGGCCCAGAATTCAAGAAGATGAAGCTTTGTATATTAGAGGATGCATACTTTGTTGTACCATCAAGACTTATAATAGAAAGAAAGATTTATACCATCCCTTACCTATACCCACTTGACATTGGGAAAACATTTCCATGGATTTTGTGGGTGGGTTTCCAACAACCGGGAAGGGACGTGACTATCCATTTTTGGTAGTTGATAGGTTCAAAACGATGTGCATTTGTATGCCTTGTAAGAATACCATCAAAGGACAAGAAGCAACAAGCATGTTGTTTGAACATGTCTGGGTGCACTTTGGGATACCAAGGAGCATTATCTCAGACAAGGACACCAAATTTCTCAGTTCCTTTTGGACTACACTTTGGGAAAGGATGGACACCAACTTGACAAGATCTACAACATTCCATCCATAGATAGATGGGAAAACAAAAGTAGTCAATAGGAATGTGGTGCAACTTTTGAGGGCTTACAATCATAGGAACCTAAAGACCTAGGATGAAAATCCAATCTACATTCAACACTATTACAAGAAAAACAATCCATACTTCTACCAATGATTCACCTTTCGAAACTTACTTTGGGTGTTTATTGCCTTCACCATTAGATGTTGTCTATGGAAAAGAAGGAGGAGTGAGGGAATACATCACATGAGAAGAGTTAAAAGCTGAGAAATTTGTTGAAAATATTAGGCAGATCCATTTGCAAGTACATGAGGTGTTGAAGAAGTCATAAGAATGTACAAGGATAGACATGATCAACACAGAATTGACAAACATTCAAGGTGGGAGACATAGTATGGTTGCAATTAAATAAAAAAAGGTTACAGGGTCCTGGTAAGAAGATCAAGGCTCTGCAGTATGATCCTTTTGAGGTATTGGAGAAGGTGGGTGATAATAACTACTGACTCGGTCTACCCCCATATATGTGCATTTACTCAATAGTGAATGTGGAGTATCTAAAGCTCTATGATCTTTCCATGTTGGATCAAGAAAATGAGACACAGGTCTTACCTACTATATAGGACTTAGCACCAGAATATTGGGTAGAGTTGGCAGAAGATACAATTTTACAAAGAAGTCCATAACTACTAGACATGGGCAACTTGACCTTTGGTAGATCAGGTTGAAAGTATAAAGTAGAAGAAAAAATGGTACTCCAAGGAGAAAGTAGAAGAAAAAATTCCTCACCTCATTTAGTAAATCTTATGGGGACCAAAATCCTCCCAAAATGGGGAGGTATGATCCAGATTGGATCATTACATAATTTTTAATCTATATTCGTACTTTCTAGGTGGAAAAATAAGAGGAATTAGCTTGCAAGGCCCCTTTAAGTGGCAGGTCCTAGTTTGATGATTCGGGGTGCAGAACCTTCTAGATCCATTTTGAGACATCAAACGACACTTTTTGGGGTCAAAACTTTCCAAGTAAAGCTCCCAATGCCTTCAAATTGTTCTACACACCAAGACCTTTCCAACGGTGTGAAAATCACCTCAATTAGGGCTTGTATGTGGAAGTTATGCCTCTTGTAAGTTGACCTACCTTGTTGACCACCATGGTACTGAGTGGATGCCATGTCAGCCTCCATTACACACACATGTGGGGCTAGTCACATGGGACTTTCAAGAAGATTCTAGAAGGTTCAAAACCTTATCACTAATTTAGGGTTAAGGCATGCAAAAAACCCTAATTGCGGACGACTATCAAACTATGTGAAATATTTCTTACAAGGAGGAGAGGATGTTCCATTCTTTAGCATTATACTTGTTCCATAATTGAGAAAATCATCTAGGAGTGAGATTTGAGAGCATAACAAAGAAAAAAGATGATTTGTTAGTAGTCATTCAAGCCACCATAGTGAGTGTCTCTTTCTTTGTATTTGCATTTCATAACTAAATTAAAAAGAGTAGAGCATAGGCCTCACCTTCTAGTTGGGTTTTATCCCGTATTGGGTTTCCCATGATACATCTTGTGTTCATTGTTGTTGATGGTGTGTTCGTTTGCTTAGTCTTTCATTTTTGTATTTCATTTATTTCATTAATTTGAACAATAAGCTAGTGATAATAAATTTGAGATCTAAGGAAATAAACCTAATAATAAAATATTTTCAGAATAATACAAGATTTGTTGTGATGAACTATTCGAGTGGAATATCTATGATAGTTTACATATCAAAGGTGCAAGGAAAAAGACAAATCCAAGTTCTAGAAGCTAAACATTCAATGTTAAGGAATATGTTATATAACTTCAACAAAGTTTCCATTGTGTTGCCTCAAACTACATAATGCCATTGAATTGTGCTCATGATGATCCTCAAGGAAGAGGAAATAGTTCATCAAATGAATGAAAACGTGGACTTGGGCAATTAGGAATCACATCCCACTATTATTGGTCAAGATAAGGCCCTCAACAAACATGCTTTTCATTAGTATTCCATATGTTATATAGAACAATATTAATATCGAACGTCGTTTTTAGAGTCTATACTAGCAAATTCTTTTAAAGTCTTATGGGAAGGATGATTTGGATCTTTCAGTATCTAACACATATTACTTGATAGTTATGCTAGTTTTTGTTAAGAGACAACATCATTTTTATATTACTACGTTGTCCAACTTGATTACAACCTATTTCTAATACAAATATTACCCATTTTTATTATAAATATTATTAAGAATTAAACTTAAACTTAAACGACCCGTGATCCGATACCCAAACAAGAAATGCATACTCAGATGTCGAAGCAAACCCACCTCTATAAATCTAGTTAACACATATTACTTGATAGTTATGCTAGTTTTTGTTAAGAGACAACATCATTTTTATATTACTATGTTGTCAAATTTGATTACAACCTATTTCTAATACAAATATTACCCATTTTTATTATAAATATTATTAAGAATTAAACTTAAATTTAAACAAAGGAAAGTAATCTTCAACACAGTGATAATAATAATTTATTAATAGTAAACCAAATAATTTTTAAGTTATTAAATAAATAAAAAATTATGCAGTAATAATAATAATTTATTAATAGTAAACCAAATAATTTTTAAGTTATTAAATAAATAAAAAATTATGATTTTAAAGTATACGCCTATATTGTAAAAATAAGTACCCTCTTACAACTATTCAAAATAAACTTCATTAATAACAATAATTTCTTAATAGTCCATGACCTTATAAATTCTATTAATTTCTTAATAGTCCATGACCTTATAGAATATAAGTTGCCCGTTCCAAAAACGTATGTAACATTCTTTTTATAGGCATATAGCTTATTTTGTAAAAATAAGTATCCTCCTCCAAAGTCAATTGGTCATTGAGCTCCATGTTATCTTAGCGTTGTTGGATTTAGAAATTTCCATGTGTGGTGTTATATTGCTGAGATATTATTATTAAAATTAAAAGAAATTAACGACGGTTAAAGATATATTCATGAAAATGAGTTGTAAGAATGAAGAAGTATTTAAAATCTAATTTATTGTTTTTAATATAAAAAATAAAAATAAAAATGAATATACTTATATATAATATTAGAAGATGGTAAAACTTATTATAATTTAGTTGTAAATTGATAATGAAAACAATTATTATTAGGTGTTTTTCATGAATGTGGGTTGATTTATCATCGTTATTCAAGAAAAATTTCACTATCTGAAATAATCTTTTCGTGATCATACGCGCGTAGACTTTAGTTCCTACCAAATACTTATGGGTTTTGGGCTATTAACTTGTTTCTTTAAGTTTAAGGAAAATGAACTCTTAACAAATTAAAAGCAATTTTGAATCTTATTAATATGTGAAAATTTATAAACCTTTGCTCTAATACAACACTTATTTCAATATTTAAAAAAATATTGTGCAACTTTAGTGGGCGTAATGATTAAGAACATGTGTTTTCTCCTTAGAAGTCACAAGTTCAAAACCAAAAAAAGTAGAATTTGTACATATTGAATGATTAATATTGACTCTTTGTAATGAGGTTTAAAGGAACCTTATATAGAGTTTTTTTATATTTCTCAACCCTTACCAAATCACAAGTTCCTTTTAGTATTAACTTACAAGTTGTTGATACTAGCTACACTTTGTATTATAATATTGACTTGGCCAATTGGTTGTACACTTGTTTGTCTTCAAAATAGAGGACTTTTTCTATATTTTAAGAATTTTATTACTTTGGTATTTGAATTAGTGCTTGAATTGCCACCATAACAAGTTTAGTAGGTACAGATAATTTCTTATTGACGAGAACACAAATTACGTTATCACCCAAGTGAAATTGAAGTTGTTACTTATACATGAGAATTTTTCCATTCATAAGGTCCATCCAAAGGTCTACCTAACAACAAAAAATAAGAATTGTCATATTTGATGAAATACACCATTGAGATATCATATTATGTCATGTGCCATAGATCACTGTGATCCCTTTATTTTTCATCCCTATTGTAAATTATGTTAACACATGTGGGTTCATTGTCCTAGAGATTTACATGTTCCTTCTCTACATAACATTTATGTTATGTCTTATTGCTTGAACCCTTATTGTATTTAGAATGACCCCTTATCATCATCATTACCCTTCCATTATATTGGTTGAATAAGTGGGATGGTTTGTTTTTCCCCCACAATTTAATTATTGATGCATACTATAGAATGCAAGTCCTGGCAACCAAAAAGTTGTGGTGCAAGCATTTATTTTTATTTATATATATATACATGCCCAACTTGAATAATAAATATAATTAAAGCCACACAAAAAATATGGTCTGGATACATTTCATCAAAATACATGTCTAGTGCATATTGGGTAGAAGAATATGGAAAAATTTAAAAGCTTGGGGAGTAGAAAAGTGGAGGGCTATTATTGAGGTCATAAAAAAATATTAGATATCATTAGGAGTGTAACATATTAGATATCATTATATGAAAAAATATTTATAATGTGTGGTGTTAATTGCATTGTTATTCAATATATGTATTGTAGTGTTTTCTTTATTGAGAACTCTATTAGAAAGTGGTTGTTAAACACTTCCAAGGGGAATCGTCCTTTTGTTGTTTTATTGCTATGAATGATGGAAAGTATACTACCTTTCAAGTTATTACAACAAAAGGAGACAATAAAGTTGTTCCTTCTATATTATCCACCTCTAGAGAATATGGAAGTCAAGATGCAATACCTTCTTATCTTGGAATTTCACAACCAGGTCGAGCACATTGTCACAATTCAATTAATTTTGTACAAATTGTACATCCACTTAGAATCCTAGATTATAATAAGAAATGACACATATGTGGAGATTCCATGTTTGAACGAAAGGTTTGTCATAACTTTTGAACTTATTGTTGAGTATTGTGTACATGCTAGGATTGTGAGGAAGAATAATTCATTCGAGTTCATTATGGAAGACTATGAAAATATTAAGGATGTTGTTTTTCATATATGGAAAACACTCCCTGGTAGGTCCCATCCAAATTAGATTCAAGTTAGCAATCAAAACCTCCTTGTAAATGGTAAGTGGGACAAACATTCAAGTTTCACTATTTGTGCAATAACATAAAAGCTTATGTGTGTTGGAACATCAGGCCTTGATGGTTCATCACACATCTCCTAGGTTTAGTTGGTTGAGAGGACGACCTTCATTTGGATACAGTCACTCGAGCGATCGACCAACACACCACACCAGTGGGTCAAGTAGTCGACGTACCTGTCGGTCGGATAGTCAACCAACAATCAAAGATAGTCGGGCGATGGATCGACCAACCCAACAATCGACTACGAGTTGGATGGATATTTGGTTGGGTCGAGTCCTGTCAATCCGAATTGAAAGAGTGGATTTTGTGGAATCAACTCTAATCGTTGACAATTATATGTGGAAAAGATCTTCCAGATTCTATGGGAGTCAGTTATATCTTGAGACTATAAAAGAAGACCCGTTGGGTCATTATAGATATGATGAGTGTGATTCGAGATTGTGTAATAGATCATGTGGATCAAGATGTGCAATATGCATTGTGATGTTCTGATCATAGTGTGCTCTACTTAAGTGCTATAATGGTGTCTTTAGATACCACCCTTTCTTTACTTCGAAATGTATTCCCCTCTTCGATTCTCTGCAGTACTATCTTCTTTGATTCATATCGTGTTCCACCTCATTCCCCAACAATGTGATTGTACATTTCTCTTGGGATATAACATGACAAAAGGATCGTGTACGCCATTGTTATGGATCACACTTAAATATTGGAGTACTCCATTTGGAGTTGTAAATAACAATCTTTTGTATAAAAAAATTCTTCAAAGTTAGTTTGTTCTAATTGTATGAAGATGACAACCATTTTTGGCATTTCCCTCGAGATGTGTGTTCATGTGTTTTTAGTTGTATCTACATTGTCATCCCTCTTATGATATTTAAGTCATTATGATAACATTGTTTTTGGAGTTCATGTAAATTTAACAATGCCATGTTATGTTTTTCATTTTCAATCTTCTAGGTTTTCTCATTAGAGAAAATGAGAAATCTAAGAATGAGCCTAGTGAAACTTAACTATTAATTCTAATAAAATGGTGGAAGCTTTTCAAAATTACTTTTCGCTACATTGGTATCAAAACTTTATCTAGGATTGTTTTTATGCCATTAAAATCAATATGTTTTCTATTGAAAAACAAAGAGATTGCTTAGTGATTTCCATGGAATACACTTCAATTTCAATATGCGTAAATATTTATACCCATGAATATTTTATAACTTTTACTTTTGATCCCCAAGTTGCTCGAGTGTGTAATACATTTAATTCTATTTTGGCATGGGCTATGTTGCATGAGTTATTAGAGGAAGAATATGACTTGTGTTTGATTGAACTTCCTACATGCGTTCGTTTATATCTCTTACTTACTTTGGTTTATATCGCTTACTTCATGATTATCGATTCTCACATTAAATATATGACATTAACCATTGATTGCTGAAGAAAAAATATATCTATTTATAATACTATTGGAATCACTTGACAAGAAACAAAGTACAAAAACATCATAATAAACAACCACACACATTTTTACATAGTTGTTTTGAGAATGACACTTTCACTTCTCACATAATTGTAAATGCCAAGGTTAGTGGGCAAAATGGTGTAGTGATTATTCAACCATCGGTAAAAATGTCATGCAGTTGTAAAGTTCATTATTATGATAAAATCAACCTATGATGATTAGTGAAGATTTGGCATCACTCTAAATGTTACAAAAAGATTTAACTATAGTAGTAAATGTTATAAAAAGATTTTATTGTAATATGTTGAGACCGCATGGCATAGTGCTCATTAGAATACTTGATAATGCTGATATAATGGATTGTTTTTTAATTGTGGGATTAATTTTATGAGGTATCATTTATTTGGATTTCCAAGTGCAAGTACATGTAAGAGAGTAAACACATTGGGTTGCGTCTTTATTTGGCACCCGAAGAACAATCCTAAAGTTTCTCAGTAACAAATAGAGACAAAATTGATTTAGTTCTCCTAGCAATAAGTTAACATAATAATTTTTCCAAGCATAATACAAGAAATCATAACATTGCATAGCACAAATTTAAAATTTTAACTCGATGTGAAGGTCACATCTTAAGACTACAGAACTAATGGTTTTCCCTGTATGTCCTTTTTGGTTCAACAATATTCGATGGTAGCAAAGGGAAACTCAACGGGAGGGAGATCCGTAAAGTTGGATAAGTGAGATAAAAAATCTTAGGCAATAGAGAGAGTGGTAGTTAACTACTCGTCTTGCTTCAGAGGACAAAAGAGTCTCCCTAGATTCATTTTCCCTATCCCTGAGTGTAAGAATATGCTTAAAAACATCCTTGTAGAAGCAATCCTTACTCTAGACAATGTCATCAAATTCAAAGTTTCTTTACTCCCTCTACACCTCCATCTTTTCAATTTCCTTGGTGAGTTTGAACTACATTGCTCCTATGGCCACAAATCCCCTCTCTATACTCTTTCTAAATTGTGTTACATCCCCTAGAGATGCAAAGCAACGTGCACACAATTCCATGTTCACCCAAAACTTCCAAAAATCCAGGGTTGAAACCTATAACAAAGCACAATGGGAGTAAACTACCCACCCTTCAAACCACATTCAACAAATAATCTGCATTGCATGCCAAATGATAAAGAGAAGTGACATTGCTTGAGGAAAATCCCCTATGAAGGTCATTCTGCAAATACAATGAATCAAAGAGAGTAATTGATCTTAAACAGACAATTCATTATTCACACAAGTGGCTATAAAAAATAATTTGTATTTTACCACTTCCCCTTTCATTTACCAACAAAGATAATCCCAAGTTAGTCTTACAATTGTTAGTAGGTTGGTAGGCAATACTCATCCATATGTAGGCGATGCTCATGCATATGATGTTGCATAGAGAATGTTATTTACATACACAAATTAATTTAATGAAGTGTATTGAAAGTTTGGAAATCATATTCTTAGTCCAATGTCAAATGTGAAATATAGATTTGACTCTTGACTGATATAAAATATGATGGTTACAAGAGGATAATATCCATATCATCTATCTTTAATATTTGTACTCTTCGTAAAACAATTCCAATAAGGATGTAGATATCTCTACCACTTTGACTATTTATCATTGCTAGTTGAGCGTCAAATTATGGTTGAGGCAATCACGAGATCTCTACATCTAACCCTTTTTACCTTTATATTATTTGTGTGGAAAGTTTTCTATACAAAGCCTTGGATTAGACTTTTACCATGCGTAAATAAAGCATAAGGTATAACAATAAAAGTTTTGACTTTCAAAAATAACGAAATTTGTTATTATAGATTTTCCATATTCAAAATATTGATTTATTGTATATAATAACAAATATTTTTTATTAATTCTATGTTGAATATATACATTGTAGTATAAAGTCATTGTATATCGTTGAGCTATGTTGAATATTTAGTGTAAAGTTATAAATAAAATTTGATAAAGAAAAAATTAAAATAATTGAGATGTACGGACACGTTAGTAATATATATATATATATATATATATATATATATATATATATATATATATATATATATATATAT
>ML838329.1:51203-68469 GCA_009831015.1 Picea engelmannii | reverse complement strand
TAATAATATATATATATATTAAAAAAAAATTATGTTCTTTTATGTTTTACGATTTAAAGTTATTATAATATTATATTTGTTATGAGATTAACATGTCACTTGTAGGAATTGAATTCAAATGGGGAGGATAATAACATTTTTCCCAATTACTCAAACTAAACTCAATTGATATGTGTGTGTAAAATATTATATTTAAGTGACATGTGGTAGGATAGATAAATGGGACGAACATTACAATCTCTTTAACATTGGACTATAAAGTGCACCTAACTTCTCTTGATGCAATGAATATTTAATGTATGGGTTTAAAGAAACTTCTAGTGAAATAAGATTAGTTTGATTTCATAATTGGTTGTGTACTTACTTGTTTGTGAGATGAATGTTAAAACTTTGAAATGTTGGATTCCTTAGTTGTTGATTGTGTTTTACCAAGTTGAGTTCACATGTATAGTTTGTTTCGCTTTATAATATTTTTTCTTACTTTTAGTGTTGGTGGACACCGAAAAGTGAAATATGAGATTTTCGTGCATAATAGTTTGGTGATAATCTCTTAAGACAATGCCACACTATGAGGAGATTTTAATTCATGCTAGTATAAGACAAAGTTGTTAGATCTTGTAATATGATATGTAGACAAGTCTTTTGAGCTCATGGGAGGAAACATTACCGTCTTGGTGATAACCTTGAACTCCATGTATAGTTTCTTCTTAATATTTTTATAAATTGTAAAATAACATTAAAGATTGATGGTGATTGATAACACTCTCATGATGTGTTGCATCTTGTTGTTGGATATCTAGTAATGGTATTTAATCTCTTTTAACTTCTAATTAAGGATTGAGTGTTCCTACCAAAGATGGTTGAAGGAGTTCTTGTGCCGGTGCTCAAAACCTTAACTAGGGATCAAATCACTATTTTCACAGTGACAACTACCACTCAAAGATGATTTAATCTCACAACTTGAGATTGATATCTTAAAAGATTTGTTATTTGGTGTCAATGAAAACATAACATGGTTTAAGCTTAAAATAGATTTATTCTAGTGTAAGATAGTGAATTTTAAATAACATGCATCTATATTTATCATTTATCTTAAATAAAATAAAAGAGATATTCACAAAGCAATCATGGAGGAGGTTTCCATTATTGTTGGGCATTTGACTAGTTTTGTGCTACTAAGTGCTCAATTCAAATCCCTCTAAGTAAAACACACTAGTCTATGTTAACGGCTTTACTAGGGATGTCATCCATGAATGTAGGGAAGCATCCCTTGGGTTTCCCTATGAGGTTTTCCTTAGAAAAAAAATATGAAGGAGAATTACAATGGTATACTTGGATTTTGTTAAATACACGGTTTTCTTTTAAACTTCATTATTCAATTGTACTTATCTCCAAATTGATTATGATTCTATCATCATATCAAGTTATCTTAAAGTTACTGTCTCTCCTAGTCTTCACTCTCGTATTAAGAAATTTTAACTCTCATATTAGGAAATTTTAAGATATATGCTCACCAAGTAAGCATGGGTGTCAACCATCACATATCTTGTGACCAACCTGTATGTAAGATAAACAACAACAAGCTCAAATAAAAAAAAAAAACTTCGATTACTCATTTTTGGTGTATTATTAGATCCATGGTAAATATTATTTTGAGACCCACACTTTACAAAATTTTGGACTCATCATGAAGACTAGAAGTGTCTTTTCCCTTTCATTAAAGCATTTAATCATGATGCCATGGTCGTCTTTCGTCTTTGTTGAAAGTTTTAATCATGGTAAACAAATGAATCGACCTTTGTAATCAGGCCCTCAATTTTAATCATGGTAAACAAGTGAATCAACCTTTGTAATTACGCCCTCGTAAATTTTTGTTGACTACAACCAATTTGCGGTTTTCCAATTTCATCTTGACTCACTAATAACTACTATAAAGTATGCACTCTCAAATGCACAAAGGGTTTACATGTATTGGATCGATTTTTGATATACTATTTCATTAAGTTTTCTTATTCTCAAAGACTCGCTCATATGAAATTCACTAACTTCTCTCAAAGTATTATAAAGTGCAACACTCACTTATATAAAGTATTATAGAGTCCAACACTCACTAACGTATTTCATGTCCTTGAGTTTTCCTTTCCCTCTTATAGTCTAGATGCATGAATATGATCCATCTAGATGCATGAATATGGTCCATCTATGTGATGTCTAGTTTTATGATAGAGCTCCCTTGTACAATTATAATTATATGTAAAAATTGGATAGTTAGTGATAACTTTATTTTAGAGCGAGACTTAGTGGGCCATTCTTAGTCAATTRCATGTACTTTAAGATAGTGTTACTTAAATAAGTATAAAACTTATTTTATCTTCTTCATGAGTCATTTGTACTTATGTGGCATTAACTAATTGGAAACATGTGCTACATATTAATTTATTTGAGTGGATTTGTATTTTATATTTTTCTAAGTAATTAAGAAATTAAGGTAATTAGAATATTGCTATCAAGAGGTACATACATGCAACATTGTTTTGGATTTCATTATGAGACTTTAGGTAAAATTGCATTTCCATATACATGATCATGTCAACATAAAATCATATCATTTGCACAAAAAGATACTAACAAATGGAATTGCATTTATCATGTCAACATAAAATCATATCATTTGCACAAAAAGATACTAACAAATGGAATTGCATATTTTATTCAACAAGATGTTATGAATATTATTCACGGCTACTTGTTATTATCTACACATTTTTGTTAGGATATAAGACTTACTATGTAATAAAGTTACTTTATGACTTTAAAATATGTTAATATTCACTTTTGTGTAAAGCAATCTATCATGCATTCATAAGTGGAAATGATTTGCTTAGTGAACAACGATATATAAGGAGATAAACTCCTTTGTAATATATGCATCGGTTATTCATTGATAATATCATATTGTGTTATTGTGAGTATTTTCCTTTGAGCTTAGTTATGTGATTCAACCCTATATAGGGTTTCATCATTTAGTGATCTAGCTCATTTTGTAATATGGTATTAGAGCAGGGAGTTGTATCAAGAGTCTCAAGCCTTTGAAAGAGAAGGTTTCCACTCTTGCGACTTCAATAGTCTAAAATCCACAGAGAAACTATGAGCTTGAATACTTGGGGATTGATACCAATAGAGACAGATTGAGGGATTGCCATCATATCTTTTCAAAGTCTACACAACATGATTTTAGCTCTCTTAGCTGAAGAAAAGAGAACCATTATAGGCGATACATAAGGTGATACTCAACCTGAGATTGCATTATTCTCAAGATATAATCATAACAGATTAACTAAAGACAAGAGGGAGATGGAATGCTACTATTGCAAGAAAATGGGTCACACAGCTTGAAACTGTAGATTTCAAGCCAATGACATTCTCAAGGGAAAATTCAAAGACATACCACATGTAGCTAATGCAACCATTATTGAAGATCCACTGGATGTTGACAATGGTGATGACCAAGTATTAAATAAAGGACATTCTATGCATTTTAGGAAGATCACACTTTGAAGACATGAATGGATCTAGCATAGATATACCTTAGTATGGATGGTTTCCCATTACTTTGGGAGTTAGTGAATCTTTGGAATTATACCCTTATGAGGGTTAAGAGATAACTTGATGGAGCATTGTGGATGTAGCTCAACATGGATGGTCGTCCAATAATTCATGAGATTCATAATTTGGGAGTTTGGGGAGGTGGAATCTGGGAACTTGAGAATTCAGCTTAGGCGCTACACCTCTATGAGGGTTACGAGGTAGCTTGATGAATCTATACTTGGTCCAAGAATTGCTTTTAAAAAAGAAGATTTGAAGAATGTTTGGTTATGATGTTTTAGTTTTTAGTCAATATGTTTTATCTTTAGTTAGTATGTTTTCTTTCAATATCATAAGCCTTGAGAGGGGTTGTATGGATATAAGGCTTACTATGTAATAAAGTCACTTTATGACTTTAAAATATGTTAATGTTCGCTTTTTTTGTAAAGCAATCTATCCCACATTCACAAATGGAAACAATTTTCTTAGTGAACAATTATATAAAAGGAGGTAAACATCTTTGTAATAGATGCACCAATTATTCATTGATAATATCATATAGTGTTATTGTGAGTATCTTCCTTTGAGCTTAGTTATGTGACTCATCCCTATCTAGGATTTCCTCATTTAGTGATCTAGCTCATTTTGTATTGAAACTTAATAGGTTTTATTTATTGTAACCTAAATTAATTAGGAAGAGTAAATTGGTGGCCACACAAAATGTATCTCATAAGAAAAATGTTGTAGAGATGTCTTATTTGGAAGATAAATGTGTCTTTATACGTAACAACTTACTTCAATCTTCCTAACATTGTCATAAAAATGTTGTAGAGATGTCTTATTTGGAAGATAAATGTGTCTTTATACGAAACAACTCACTTCAATCTTCCTAACATTGTCATAATAAGCATGTCCGTTATATTTTCTTCATTCAAAACACAAGTAAAAAAATGCATGGAGAGAGCATATAAACATTGATATCTATGTGAAATTGCAATTTTTTTCCAAAAAAATTCAAATATTTATTATTTTAAGAAAAAATGCAAAATATACATTGTTATGTGTTTAGAAGCACTAAGAGAATCTTTTTATAAGCATCAAAACCTATCATAAAAATTACAAATTTGCTATTATTATTCAATATAATCCTATTACTACATTCATAAAAAAGAAATGCCATATAGTCTCTCTAAGAAATATGATAAAATGGTCTCTTTTAGGTTTCTTTTTAACTAGAAGAAGTAATTTTAAATATTTTTAGAGGGGTACAATACAAAAATTTACAAAATGCCTAAGTAAACAAGGCATGTAGGTGTTCTCAAAAACCTCCACTATATGGATACATGGATGTAGACCATTAACCTAGTTATAGAATTTACAATATGAAAGAGAGAAATATGAAACCAAAAATGTACAATGAGAGAAGTATAAAGTTCCATTAATAAACCTATTTTATAAGCCTATCTTAACAAACAAGAAAAAAAACTAGCATAGTATGAGAAACAAAAAAAAATGCAGTACTAGCCTTCATCTTTGAATTTAATTACAATGTTGAAACTTTCCTTCTTCGAAAGTAGTTTGAATAGAAGGACTTTAATTTGAGTGAGATCCTTATTTTTCCTTAATGGTTGTTTGGAGAGTGGAGTGGGGGTTATTTCCAAATAGGCTAGCAAATTAGTGACTAACTCCTTGAACTTCTTTTGAGTGTTAGAAGCAACAAAAGGTTGAATTTATCACATCATGTCCAAAGTATTTTTAAAGGAGTGTATTTGCCTCTAGTGTTCTTGGGGTTTTTCATGGAAAAGTCTAATATGGGGTTGTCCTTAATTTTCTTACCCTTATCAATAACCCAGGCTTCATCATCCATCTTTTCCACCTTAATGAAGGGTGCATTGTTTTGGGAATGCACAAACGTGGAGAGATTATTCTTATTATAATCTTTATAGAAAGATGAGATGCCTCTTCCAAAGACTACATCCTTTGAATCATTCTCATTGGAGTCCTCATTGTTCGACACAAGGGTATCCTTACACCTCTTGGGGTGGACAACATACATGCATGTGTCCTTAACATTACATGGTGGAGAGGGGTCCTAATGTTACTTATTCTTCATACTTATAACTCTCTACAAGTCAGGGCTTTCCCATATAAGAATGGGGCCATGGCCTTCCATTGATGTAGGAGGGTGAGTATATTAGGATATGGGTAGAAACAAGTAGAGGGTGAACTCAAAATGATACCAACCAAACTTTTCAAGTGGATGAATGAAGGACTAGATAGCATTATAACTATTGAGAGGAAGAACTAAGGCTAAACCACATCTCAGAGGTCTAAGACTATGGGTTGGTAGATAGACAAAAAAAAACTACAATGTGAACACATAGAGAGAGCTTATCATCCCATAGATATCAGATGATTGTTCATGGAAACTGAGTAATGACCTTTAATTCTCCCAAGCCTTATCTAAATATGATGGATAATGATCTAGAGACAATAATGAGCATAAGTGTTCTTTGAGTTAGGCATGACTAGAGAGCCAAATTGAACTTGTTACAAGTAGTGGGTTGATATCACCATGAGTGTTGAGAGGATTGGGACTGATGCAAACATCATTTTCTAGCTTGAGTTGTATGTTGTGGCATTCATCATTCGTCCTGTTTGTACTAGTTGATGAACTAAACATGTTGCAAGTGTTGTCCCCAGGGATGTCATCAATCTGTCCTATCACATGATTAGAGGTTAAAATTGTCTCCTTTAGTTCAAATCCTCATCTCTCGAAAAATAAAACAACCATCAATTTTTTAGCAACAACCCTCCATTTTTTTGGCCCTTTACTATATTTGATCTGCTCAAATTGAAAGTTAATCATATATGGACCTAAAGATGGTTGGGAGTTGTGTTCATGCCTCTCCCCCCTTTGAACTAAAAGGAATTGAATGAAGAGATAGATCTTGTTTAGAAATAGCATCGGCCCTAACATTTCATTCTCTATATATGTGTTGAAAATAAAATTAGAAAAAAAAAAATTTTGGCTCCTTAATTCTTTCCAAAATTGGAGAAAGAGTCATATTTTGGAGATTGCTTTTACTATTGATCCAATTAATGACAAGCTTAAATTCTCATGGGATTTGAATATGTAAATATTATTTATTAATTGCTAGTATCATAAGCATCCATGGAGCATTGAACTCTATGTTGTTATTTGTTTGATCTCCCAAGCAACTTTGAGGCCAACTTTGTGGTCTTCATTCATATACAAAACTTCTCCTACCCCAAATTTCCCCAAACCCCCTTGAAAAGTGTCAACAAAATAGTCCCATGCATTGTATTTGTCAATGTTTGGACTTGCAATTGTCATTGGAGATTTTTCCTTCCCTTGGATGCACACCCCTCCATAAGCATACCTCATTCAGTGGTTGATTTGGATGGGAAGAATGTCCCTATTCTAAAAAAACCATCTCATTCATGGTCAACCAAAGAGCCTAAGAGACTATACATCGTAAGGCCATGTGGTCTTTGATTTCTTTAACCTTAAACCAGTTGTTTAAATATATATCTACAAAGATTCCTTGCCAAGTTCCTTTTCCTCTAGTTAACTACAAAGCTTCCTTCCATACTATTTTTGTGTATGGACAATGCAGTGACAAGTGATGCATAGTCTCATCATTTTTTTACAGACTATCCATCCTCTTGGTCATTGCCATACTCTTTTAGTGCAAATTTCCTAAGTCAAAATGTTAGAGATATCTAACTAGAGTAATATTTTTTAAAGGATCCTTTATCTTTCAGATGGGCTTCTAATGCCACTCATGTTCCCCTCCTTCGTCTTCCAAAAACATTGCTTTGTAACCTAGTTGTGCAATGTACCTTCATGAGGAGGTATATTTGGACCACATTATTTCATATTCCTAGTCCCCTAACCTTATAACACTATGTTGTAATTTTTTTATGAAGTGGTTCCAATTTTTAGACTCCTTTCCTTGGAGCCCAAACTGATTTCCAGTCTCCAACCTTGATTCTAGATAGATGATTAATTTGGGTATATTATATCTGACAAATATTGAATGTCTTGTATATTTAGGAAATTAATCAAAGGCTCGAGTAATCTATGATTTCCAACACTACCCACCTAAATATTTCCCCCCTATTCTTACTTTGGCCCCATTTCCAACTCTCCATGCCAACTAATTTCCCACTAGAGGAAAGGATTTGACTAGATATTTCCAGACTGTAGAGGATCCTACTATTGTTTTCATTGAAGTCTAATCCAATCTTCAAAGGACAAAGGATCAATGCATTTTTGAATCATCACTTACTTCCATAGTCCATCATATTTAAAAATCCTCCATAACATATTTGCTACCAGTGCTCGACCAAATAAATTTATGTCATTTATCCCCCAACCCCTTGCTTCCTTTGGTTTTGCTATCTTGTTCCATTTTACTAGTGATATACATTCCTTTTGTTTGTTCCCAACCCATAAGAAACTAAAACTTTTCTTCCTTATTTTTTCCACCATGAATTTTGAGTGCCAATAAATAGGATTAGCTTCAAGGATAGATTTTACCAATGTCAATCTTCCTCCTCTTGATAACCTCCTATGACACCAATTTGAGACTTGATTTTCTATTTTTACATAGAGATAGTTCCAGTCTTTAAACCTATAATCATTAGGTTTCAACATGAAACCCAAATATTTCACCCCATTATTAAAAGAGGACACATTAAAAGGAAGAATTTGGACTATCCTTCATCTTGCTAAACCACTAAACCATTGAATAAAATATTGGATTTGTATAAGTTTGATTCCATCTTGATTTCTCTATAGTATAAATCTAAAATTTCTTTATATTTCTCTACTTCCCTCATAATACACAAACCAAACAAGATAACATCATTCACAAATAATAAATGTGATAGGGCTAGAAATCTACCTAATTTTATCCCTTTTAAAGCTCCTTTCCTTTTATACTCCTTTACTTCCCTGCTTAGGTCTTCAACTATTAAAATAAAAAAAGAAAAATGACATAGGACAACCTTGTCTTAATCCCCTTAAAGAGGAAAATAATCCAATGATTGAGCCATTAAATAACACTATGTATGATACTAGGTCTTCAACTATTAAAATAAAAAAAGAAAAATAACATAGGACAACCTTGTCTTAATCCCCTTAAAGAGGAAAATAATCCAATGATTGAGCCATTAAATAACACGATGTATGATACTAATGATAGACAACCCATCATCTAGTTTACCATATGTAGACTTATTCTAATATGGATCAACATTAGACTAAAATACAACCAACTTAACTTGTCAAATGCCTTAGTCTAATTTTAGAACCACATTTGGCACCTTTTTTATTTTTATGGTATGATAGCCTTCCCAAGCCACCCCCACTACATCATGGATCTATCCATTATGTAAGAACCCAAACTACTCTTGAGAGATGGAACCTAAGAAGACTTTATTTAACTCGTGGCTATTTTATAAACTACATTGCATAAAGAAATTGGCCTGTAATCCTAAAAAAATTCATGATTATTTTTCTTTGGGATGAAGCCCTATGATTGTTGACTTGATGGAACATATAATCTTTCCCTATTATCTTTATTCGTCCGCCCCCCACAATAAATTTTCCCCTATTAAATCATAAAATACTAAAGAAAACTCCATTGTTGACCCATTTGGGCCTAAACTTTTTGGAACCTTCTAGAATGATTCCATCATCACTTTAAGTTCTCCTTTGGATTCTTCTATTATTATATCTTCACTATGCTCCTAATCAATAAACCTAGGAAAATAAGAAACCATTTTGATTATTTCTTCTATGTTTTCCATATGTGAGTCTTAGTAGATCTTTTAAAAGTGGGTTATCCCAATTTCTATAATCTCATGTGGGTCTTAGTATATCTTTTAAAAGTGGGTTATCCCAATCTCTATAATCTCCTAAAGCTTATGACCTTACTTCTTACTCATTTTCCACATAGTATTGATGTTTTTTTTCGTGCTTTGCATGGTTTTGAAAGAACTTAGTTTTATAATTCTCTTATGCTAACTATATATCATCAATCTAGCTAAATGTGTTTTTTTTTTGTCTGATATGGCCCTACCATAGAACTTACTTATCAATGTTTTTTCACTCAACAACAAAACATCACCCATTATAACATCCTCATGGTTTTGAAAGAACTTAATTTTCTAATTCTCTTATGCTAACTAAATACCATCAATCTAACTAAATGTGTTTTTTTTGTTTGATATGGCCCTACCATAGAACTTACTTATCGATTCTTTTTCATTTAACAACAAAACATCACCCATTATAACATCCTCATGGTTTTGAAAGAACTTAGTTTTAAAATTTTCTTATACTAACTAAATACCATCAATCTAACTAAATGTGTTTTTTTGGTTTGATAGGGTCCTACCATAGAACCTAATTATCGATGTTTTTCACTCAACAACAAAACATCACCCATTATAACATCCTCAATGAAGACATGTTTCACTTTTTCTTTGCAAAGTATAAACATGCTTATTTTTCCTTCTTGCCACCTTCACTATCAAAGTAAAATTACAATTTATAGAAGTATTCAAATATTTGTATTATATGTTAGAAAATATTAAAAACGTTTTTTTTATTATATATTATTATTGAATATTTTCCTTTAAAAAAAAAACTATCTTGTCCTTATATTTATATAGTAAAAAAATATTATAGATATGATTACCCATGCCCTGTCACTTGGGAAACTTGGACCACAATAATTCAAAAAACTAGTGTTTGATGTCTAAACAAGTATTTGTACTTTCATATATTTGAAAACAATGAATCCTATATAGCTCCTAATAGCGTCATAAGAGATACAAAGAAAAATCCAAAGGAGGATATCAAATCCTCTCATGACAGTTTCCAAAACAAAAAAGAACATGTTTGGCCAACCCATGAGGCTACATGTTTTCTTCTACCGGCTATGAGTGCCCCCCTTGTGCCATAGTATTTGCATTAATGAGAATAGTGTTGGAGGGAGTGCCCTTCGATCCTTGAGTGTGCTCAATTGGTGCCAAAGGGTCGTTCTCGTTGTCTTGAGGGTTGGAAATGATGATATCAATATCAAAGACAACTTTATAGACTCCCTTAAACTTCCTTTCCATCAGATTGAGTTTATGAAGGATAGTCTAATATTGTTACCCTCTTTCCTCCATTACTTAAGATATAAAGGCTTTATTCAACAAATAGAGTTCAACCAGCTTTGTTACCCCTCCCCGGCCTAGGGGTAAATAAGGAGATCATGCCTCGAGGCCCATAAGTAATAGACATGGAATGTCGAGAGCCAAATTGGCTAGCAGAGCCCCACATGGCCCCTCCTATCTTGACTTGCACCATTATTCATCACCAACAACAGAGTGACATTCATCACACCGGCTTGGCCCCATATGACAACATGTCTTGTTTCATGAGGTAATAAGCCTGGTTTCATGGTAAGTGTCACTTTAATAATTGAAGCATTTGAGTATGTTGCAAAGAATTCTTTCTTGATTACATAACGTTTGCTTGGAAATTATACCTTTTTCCTTATTTAACCTTAGTGGGTGTCATCATATCCTAGTAAGTTGGTCACCCTCAGGAATGGGGTGCTAACGTGGGGTTCCTTGAAGAGTCATCGTACCATTCCCGATCATACTTATCACTTTCCATACTTCTTCCATTTCGTCTCCTCATTTTTTGGGTTTTCGGGCTTATTGACCCAAGAAGGGCATGTACCTCATTTCACGGGAAGAAGGGGTCATTAGGCTCAGAGGTACCCTAGAAAAAACATCATGCATTAAAATCTCACCATGGGATCCCCAGAACAATGAAACACTTCTCAAAAAATGAGGGACCCATAATAAATAACTAACTAATCAATCGTGCAAACCAAGGTAGAGCGTATGTGAGCTATGCATTTCCTTTTAGTGTCCCTTGTTGTCTTCAACTTGGAAAAACATGCAAACCAAGGTAGAGCGTATGTGGGATATGCATTTCCTTTTAGTTCCCCTTATTGTCTTCAACTTGGAAACACATGCAAAATAAATGCATAATAAAAGGCTTGGAAAATATGTTTTAAAAAGACAAAATAGGAAAAGGATGTGGCTAGTGATTAAGGGATTTTTCCCCTGTGATTGTGGGTCGTAATCACAATAGAGAAAGACCAATTGAAAGAGAAAATTGTCTCCCCGCAGTGACAAACACAAAAAAATCAAAGAAAATAACTACTTTATTTAGGATAAGGTAGGGATAGAGAGAAGAAAAGAAGGTGCACCTTATTCTCCCGTTTGATGTCGATCCCTACTCCAATTCACCAAAGAGCTCTTGATCTTCTGCTAAAATTAACTTGCAAGACATATACAAAACTAGGGCTGCGAAGAGAAGTTATACAATTATAAACATGTGCATGTAATATGTCAAATGCGAAGTAAGCATAAAAACAAATGTACAATGAAGACAAATTCGGGGGAAAACAAGCTCTTTTATTACCAACAAGTAAGAAAGGTAAGTTACAACCTTGTCCAGCCTGAGGCACCATCTTGAATCCAATCATCTGGGTTCCTCTGAGAATCTTCAAGCATCAACTCAACCGATAAAGACTTCTCTCAATGACTTATATAGGGATAAGGAGACACCCTATAGTCATATAAAAGAGAAAGAAGCTCTGGAAAAAGAGTTTCCAGATTAAAGGGGACATCGCTCAGAAAATATAGGGAAGGGAGGCTTGGTAGAGGTTGGCAGCATAACTTTGCACCGAGGGACTTGTCCTCATATTAGCCCCGAATGATTGTTTTATATCTTCACAAAGAGGTTTGGGGAGTCAGATTTCGTTGAGTATGGGCCAGGTTCGTTGGGAAACGAGCCCAACCGAAAACCCGCCCAAATACACACAATTATTTTATTTTTCACCAAAAATGAGGGCATCCATTGGTTGCAATGATGAGAGGTGCGGATATTCACGTGTTGCACTAGGGAAACCCTCAAATATGCTCTTAAAGCATGATTTTTAGATGATTTTGGAGGTGACTTTTAGGGAAAAGTCTAGCGAGCATTAGGAAAGGGCTAGGCCATGGCACAAAATCATGAGTGTGGAATTTTGTGCTATAACAGCTAGCCCTCGACAAAGGCACCCATAAATGAAGCAATACAAGCCCTTGTATGTCATGCAACCCCATACCCAGAAGTCTTACCCCACTCCACCTCATATTCACACATGAATTAGATATGTTTGCCTTGGGAAACACATTTGACTTGGGGATTGACTAATCCAATAGGATGCCTTGACACCCCTCCCACACCTAAATTTGACAAATTGTATAAGGTCTTTGAGCATTTGTTTAGTTTGAAAAAGGGGGTTTGATGCACATGTTTGGGTGGTTCCATTATTAGATGTGGCTTACTTGGCCTGATTCTTGTGACGTATGGACCCTTGGAGGGTGCATTTGTTTGTCTTCACAGGACCTTTCCCGACATATAGGTATTCATGAGGATATGATTGTGTTCGAACCTTTATGAGGGCTTTGGAGCCCAAGGTTGGATGCAGAAACCCCACGTCTGGGGCGAGCTTGTGATCACCATTTACACATTGAAGAAAGAGGTCATTGCCTTTGGAGGCACTTTGGCAAGGCTAAGAGACAAGCTCCCACCTCTTTCCACCTAGACGTTAGCCTTTGGAGGCTTGGACGTCAACCACCTAGCTCATGACGTCATGGGTGAGACTGGGGTTTGATGGAGGAGGGTTAGGAGGTGATGTTTTGGCACATGTGGCATGATGGATGGCCTTTGGAGGCCTAGCATTGCACACTTCTACCTCAATGTCACCTTTATGGAGCATAATGTCACCTTAGAAGGGATGATGTCACCCTTGTTTTAGGGTTATTTTATGTAATGGAAAGGGAAAATTTTATGAGGTCAACCCTCTTTATATTTTAAATTTGACTTGAAAAGTGGACAAATATGGTTGCAAGGCCCCGTATAAATAGAGGCCTTGCCATTTTCATTTTTCATCACAAATCTTCCTCACACAAGAGGATTGGATCTGAAATTTTCACTATCTTTGGGCATATTAGTCTCTTTCACTAGTGTGCACCTGTTGGAGGACATTTTGTGGATGCTTCTTGGCTCATATCTTGGTGAAAGTTTTGCAACTAGGGTTTGTGCTTGGTTCTTGCTTGGTGAAGTAAGTAAAATCTGCAATTTCTTTCATGTGTTGAATGCTAATGGCATATTTTACTTGTTCATATTGAAGCTATATTTCTTATGTAAACCCTTGGAGAGGAACAAAAGGTGTTTCTTCCTCTCTCTAGAATATTTCATCCATTGATTTGCTAAGAAAATTCATCTAAGGTAAACCCCTAAAGCCCTAAAGTGCTAGCACTTTAGGAAGGAGTTTGTTTCTAGAAGCTTGTCATATTTGTTTTGAATAATCTAAGAAGGGAAGTGAGAATTGCAAGAGCCCAAGGGCGTTTGCACTCTAGCAATTTCTTCTTGAAATCTAAGGCCCTAAGGTGCTAGCACCTCACATTTCAAGCCCTCATCCTTAGACATTATTATCATTATTTATGCAAGTACTTATTGTTGTTGTAGTTGACTCCATAGCCCAAAAGGCACTAGTATAATTGCTCTCTCATGAAGGAAGTGATCAAACAAACTCTCAAACTCTATTCTCTAAAGCTTTTACTAACATTTTCTAACCCTAGCATAACCTAATATACTAACTTTATTGTTGTTGTTGCAAAACACTGCTACAACCATCTAATTTGCTTCATTTTTCTGCATAATTCACTCTAACTCATAGCTAACATACTCAGAAATTGCTTGGAATAAGTGCTAATTGATCTATTGGATAAGTGTCGATTTTTCACTGTCTTTTCATGCAATTGTGATCTGTATCTCTTTTGGCTGTTGCAAAATACTAATTGTTGTTATAAATCGTCATCTAGCTGCAATTTTACATCAACCACCATATATTTATGTTATCTATTGTCTATTGAGGTGATATTATCATATTAATACTTGGAAAGCACTACATATATGCTGCAATTGTTCTTATTCCATACAGGTACCCAAATTTCTTCATTTGCCTCAATTTCACAGACATAAACCTTTTGGACATAGGTAGTCGATGAGAGGGACCTCCAAACTTGGCTACATCCTTTATATCTGATCCCTTGAGATTATCGGGGATGCCTCCCCTGGCCTAGGCCTCATCCATCCCTAAAACGTGGGGATTTCCTACTACGATGACAGTGGTGGGTTATCATGCAATTACGCAGATTTGGGGACTTGTGTGAGGCTTTGACACAAGTACAAATCCCATGATAAGAAGCTTGAATATTTTGGTGTCCTTAGTTTGCGAAAACTCACTATTAGGAATTCAATCCTTGAATTCAACTTCAATTTTATTGTTGGATGGCTTCCTTCTTTTCTGTAGAACTAGATTATGCATTTAGGCAACCTCCTCCTTCACCAAAAAACATAAATGACAATGGTGATTGGAGGTTTCCTTCATGGAATCCTTCTAGGCCTTGATAATGCACAAAGGAGGTTTATGTGGATTGGATTTTTTAGCATTTTTCCTAGGCCCCTTTTAGAGCCCACTCTTGTTGGATTTTGGGGCCAATTCATTGTCAAAGTTTGACAACATAGTGTGAGGGACACAAACATGGGTGGAAAAAGGGGATTTGTGGTTAAAGGAAAACGAAGGACCCAATGGCTGAGCGGAAAGGGTGAAGGCCCATGAAGTATTCACCCACCTTGTAGAGAGAGACAAACATAAGCATTTACTACCTACATTTACCACTAATCCAGATTATTTTCATCACGAAATGAGAGCAAAGATATAATAAATAAATGTATATAGATATATCAGATATCCAATAATATAACGTAGATTTATTAGAGATATAACCATAAACACAAAGATACAATAATACACAATTTCTATTAATGAGTGAAAAGTACAACACTGTAAAAATATAGAGTGAAAGACTCGCTAGAATGGTGGCAACTTATCTCTGAGAAGAGATGTGAAGGCTACTCGCATTCACAAGAAGATGAGTTACAATGAGGCTCTAAAGACCTTTTTAACATAAAGAAAATCCAAAACCCTAACCCCGGAAGATGAAAAACCAACAGTTTTATGGACCCCGTTTTGGGTAGTTTGGTGTATCGACTTCCTGAGGGCATAACTTTGGCATACAATCTCTATTTGGGGCGCATGATAGCTCGTTGGAAAGGTATCATTGAGGAGATTCATTTTGAGGGCTAACATTGAGGTGCTCAATCCCAAAAAAACTTCATTTAGGCCTTCAAAATGGCCCCAGAAGTTTAGGAACCAAAAAACTGCTAAAAATAGTAAATTACCAGAAGACCGTTTTGAGCTAGTTGGAATAGGTGGGTGGCCACCGATAGCCACCTGGATCAGAGATATACAAACATGGGTGGCATAAGGGGAGTTGTGGTTAAAGGAACAGGAAGGACCTAGTGGCTGAGCGGAAAGGGTGAAGGCCCATGAAGTATTCACCCACCTTGTAGAGAGAGACAAACATAAGCATTTACTACTTGCAATCCTAATCTTGACCAAATGCAGATGAGAATCGTAAATTTCAAATCTATGGAGGGTTGAGCCACAAAACAAAGTATCCAAGACCAAGAAATTCAAAGTCAAGGCACGAGAGCCAAACTTAGAGGAAGAACCATCACCACCATGAAAACCAGTGGGCCTTGCATCCTCAAATTTCCAATTGCTTTTGCAGCTAAGTAAGGCCATTTGAACTATAGCCCCTATTTCATCCATGATTTCACTAGAGGCGAGAATGAACAAGAAATTACACCAGCAACTGTAAGACAAATGAATTGTCTCTACATTGATGGATCCAACCCACTTGCTCCCCGCTATCCCTATTCCTTGCATGCATGAAACCTCGAAAATGGAACTCTTCGAGATACATGAGGTTAGTCCATTTCCCAAGCGATAACACCCCATCCAAAATGTTGAATATTTACTATATATTGATGATGATGATGATGATAACGATGATGATGATGATGATGATGATGATGATTAACGTCCACTAAGACCTAATTGGTCTATCGGACCTTAAGAGGGTAAGTGATTACTTGTGATTCTTTAGAATTTTGTTTTTGTGCTCGAAAAGCATTAAGAGAAGCTTTCCAAGATCACCATACTTTTGTTGAGTTAAGAGGTTAGGAAGGTTGGTAGTGTGATCAATATTTTGAAAATGAGATCTAATATGGGTATAGGCTGGACAATCTAAGAGAAACTGTTTTTCATCTTCAACCTTCTTAGTGTCACAAAGGTGACACGCTCTTTCATCCCATGGCGTTTTAGGAATTGACCAACGCCCAGTTTCACTATGCAGCTCATGAGAATTTGTTCTTATCTTAGCAATGCTTATTTTTTTCTTTACACTTGGCAAAACAGATAGATAATTTTGATCTTCTAGATTAGGGTTGATTAAATATTTATAATAACTTAATTTTATTTTTTCCTCTAACTCTTTATCACACCACATTTTTTCCTTAAATTTTGATTTGACATTTTTTTTAATAGTATCTTTATTCTGCAAAATGGTTTCTTCCATGATTCCCCAATAGTTTAGCCAAGATCGGGCGTCTTTATGCCAT